>VXBZ01003186.1:114851-131495 GCA_013399135.1 Heliornis fulica
AGAAAAGAAAAGAAAAGAAGTTTTTCTTCCTGAACTAGATTGCTTAGTTCACCATTTAATTTTCAGCACCAGAATACAAGACCAAGCTTGTAAGACCATATGACTGTAGAGGCAACATGCTACTTACATCAGTTTATTGAAAAACGTCACTAAAATCATTCGGTCAGAAGCCCTCATTTGAGGATGAATTTAATGTAAATAAAAAATTGCTTACATTTTTCTGAGTATTTGGTGGTTTTGCTGGTTTTTTTTTAATTGCATATCTCTTACATATAGATAAGAACAATACAAATGTTTTTATATTAAGCAAATATTAATTGATATTATTTTTATATTTTTATAATTATCTTATCTATTGGAAAACCCTAAATATGCTTTGACTATAGAAGTATCCCTCTGCCTTTCTATCCTACCCATGTTGTCTCTGTTCGTTTCTGCGTGGCTCTTGTACTGCAATGAAGAAGCCAAACAAATGCAGAGTTGCTAAAGCACAGAGAGAGTCTGTTTCTCTATACAACACTCCTGAGTTATTTTTATACCTGTCTTCATCTGTTCACTATAGGACTGTTAAGCTGTACTGTTTCACTAAGCAAAATCATTGACCAAAATCCTTGGGCTGATGAGAGCTACATTCCCTGATGGCAAACATGATGTATGCAAGTATGCTATCACGTAGGTACAGCTTTAATTTGGGAAAATAAAATCTCTCTTTATTAACTCATAATTTGCCACTGAATTGAAACACAACATTTTTCAGTCTTTTTAGCAGTCAAGTCTAATATAATTCAACAATTGTGTGTGTTGTTTTTACAATGCTGGCTTTTCTTCTTAGACAATGTCCTTGGGGATATAAACCGCCCCATACCCAGGAACAGCGCCTATTTTCAAGAAACATGACACAGATGTGAAATAGCATCTCACATATTTTGAAGAAAACAACTACATATATGACTGGATCCTGAAGTTTGCAACCTTATAATGATTACACAAACATTTTCAGGGAAAACTCAGGCTTTGGAGAAAAAACATCTGCATGAAACCACCACACAAAGAAACAAAGAAGATTAAGGAAAGCAGAAGGGGAAGTTTTGCAAAATTTAATCTGCCCTGGAATATTTTCTGAATGGAAAGGGCTTTGGCACATCATCAATGAAGGACAAATCATAGAATCACAGGACCTTTGGAGCTGAAAGGGACCTCAAAAAATCATCTAGTCCAACCCCCCTGCCTGAGCAGGATCACCTAGAGTAGGTCACACAGGAATGCATCCGGGTGGGTTTTCCCAATGTTGGTACTAAAACTGCTGACAATTCCACTGACGTTAACTTCCACTATTTCTCCAAAAGTGGCACTTTGATCCAGAACATTTAATAGCTAGCATCATTTCTGAATAGTGCTCACTTCTCTCAATGCTTCATTGATGAGGAAATTGGCTGACCTCTGTTTCAGCTGATTAGAAAAGCAAGTTTCCAATTTGGTTCTGTATGTTCAGCAAAATGAACACTCTGTATCGAATACGGCCCACAATATTTTAAAATTAAGGCTGGTGCTAGACCTGGTGTGGAACAGGGAATGAAGCAGGGAAACTGAAGTATGTAGGATGAATCCTAGCTGCATTGAATCTAGGGGAAAAAATTGTTGGTTGCTTAAACAAAGCCATAATTCCACTGGTAGATTTGCTTCCCAAATCTGGTTTTGATTTGCTAAATTACCTCATGAGAGTAATTTCACTTCTTTGTCACTTGTCTTCTCTGGCTTTGATCCTCTTTAGTCAGCTGTGAGTCCCTGTGTCAAACTGTTGACAGTCTTTTCCTACTAGCTACAGAGTTCCTAGGCACAAAGGTGCTCTTACTTCAGTCTTCAGTTATCATCATCCTACATAAATGACAATATAAAAGCAAACTGTATCAGGAAATCCATGAGCACTATGTATTTTCACTGGGCCAGCTGCAGAATTGCTGGGGATAATGAGTATGCATGAACCGTCAATGAGGAGAATCTTTTAATCGCTTCAGGCAGCAGCAAACACCTAATTCAGAAAACAGCCATGCTCTGACAGGCACAGCACTGTAACCAGCATATTGATTCAGAGTACCTATAAACCAGAGAAGCTGAGAGAGGTTAGACTCTACCACCACATTCTTTCCCTTGCTTTTATAGCAGAGATTACAGATGGTATGTTTGTTTCTGTGTCATAAAGCCTACTGCATGTCAACACTTAACCAAAGCAGAGCAATTCAGAGTGACCAGTGCTACTTGAAATATGTCCTTCAACTTTCCCTAATTGTCAAACTTTAGGAGTTATCTTAAATTTCATTTTGTTGCATTTAAGGTTCAGCTTTATGATGATATAATTTATTTTGGACATTACCGGTGACATTGTTCTGCCTGCCAATGGAAACATGAAAGAATATCGTCAGAATGAATATCCATGGACTCACATACATCATTCAAAATACTCAGATATGCATGGATATTTTCCATTGACCCTGTAATGACTTTAATAAAACTGTTCCAACATGAGCTGTGTCAGCAAAAGACATGAAATTATGGTGTTTCAGCAACATCACCTCAGCTTCTCAATGTTTTGGAAAAACACTGTTCATCTTCTTTTAGTAGTGTACCATCCTTCCCAAATCACAGTCTCATGGTACAGCACAGACACCATATGCTAGCAACACACAGGTTTTCCTTTTTATGTTTCTTCATAACAACAGGGAGCTGTTGTTATTACTTGGATCAAATTAAAGATAATGGGACTACGTCTACTCATCAAAATGAAGATGTGAAACCACTGAAGCTTTAGTTTAGCTATAGAAATGAAGGTGATATAATTGACAGCCTGGAGGACTTGGGCTGTGACTGTCATTTTCACCCTTTAGACTTACTGAAATTGTTCTTGTTTAATTTTGTGGGATAGAGGACTTTCTTTGAACTGTCCAAGGCACCACAATTTTACGTCAGCTCCAACACTGGTATAATTCCAGTGATCAGAGAAGAATGCTATGAATCAAGGTAGATTTCAGCATCTACCGCAGCAGGGAAACAGACTCTTCACAACCTTTGGTAAGTGAGACCTTGGGAAAAAATCCACTCACAGTTTCAGTTACAGTAAGGTAATTTTTCTCTCTCCTTTTTCCACATTTTTAATTATAGTGTGATCTGCTTCAAAGTGAACTGCTCTTTGCTTACTAGAAAACACTGGCAAAGACTCAGGCTGGTTATGGTATAGAATCTTTTATAAGAGTTAAAGTGCTAAAGGATTTGGAGGTGGGAGGGGAGACTATTGAGAGAAAAAGGAGGTCTCCAGGGAAATTCTAGGCTTCATCTGTGTAGAAGAGGAACACTTGTCGAGTTTGGTAAAACACACAAATCTGCTTTAGGAGAAGTAAAAAAAGAAGGTATAAAATATCAGATTAAGTTTTCTGTGTTTTATGTGGGAATCATTATTGCAAAGACAGAAAACAGCTAATTTAAAGCAAGCCGTCATACTTCAAATCAAAAGTTAACATGGCTGGTTTAGTCCAAAGTATCCCTCGTGTAATTGCTAAAGGTTTTAGATACATCTACAATCAGCAACATCCTCATTTCTCATTGTCAGACCATGCTCCTGAAGATCTGAGATTAAAAGTCCAAGGTAATGATGTGATTTACTGTGCTACAGGTGCACAGAGAAAACTTGTCCTTGAAGAGTGAAAGATTTAAACTGAGTATGTTCCTTGTTGCGAGAAAGAGACAATGGAACATCAATGATGACATTTTAAAGGTTTTTTCCTCCCCTTCTGTCATGGACTCTCTGCATGTTGCATATTAGTAAGCAAAATAAACTATCTTAGAATCATAAAATAGCAAGATGGAAGGGACCCCAAGGATCATCTGGCACAGCATTTCTTGGCATCAGCTCCATCCAGACAAAAGCACTGTATAGACATGGCAGACCAGCACACCATCCAGCCTGATCTTAAAAGCGTCCAATGTAATTCGTACTTTATGTTATAAAGGTGTGAAAGCAGGAGTTCCTAATCTTTCTTTCTAAGGCAACCACATTTTCAAAGCCAAGACCTGGAAAGGTATACCTTGAAATGACAGAAATCTTGGTGAAATAGTGAAATAGTTGCAGTCTAATGAAATTTTGCTAGAAAGATCGTGCTACATGGTTTCCACAGGTTGTAAGAAGAAAAAGAGGATTTCTTCCTTCTCTAACTCCATCCTGTTTCCAAACTCAAACTAACCAACTCCCTGACAACAGGTTACCATAAAGGAGAATAAAGGGAAATGTAAGAGGAAAGGAGAGGGCATGTGAGGAAAAGTAGAAGTCAAAAAGTTAAAGGATTTGAGATCATAAAAGAAAGATACTGTAAGGAAGACATATATATATGTCACTACTGCAGTGAGACACTGTGTTCTAGCAACACCGTAAGGGGATTTTTTTAAAAAAACAACTGGCAAGTATTGAATCAATATTAATAGTTTTGCAATACTACTGACAGAATCTTAATATTTATGTGCCTGTTTAACAGTTGATGATTGACACTTGAAGGTTCTGAAATGTCTTGAGTATCCACATCTTAATACCCAGCACAAAGTGGGAAGACTTTTGTAGCTTTGCCTTCACTCTGTACCAACCCAAGACGATTTCAAATTCAAGTTCTTCACTACAGGACTACAGGCTAGCATTTCTGCTTGTCATTACATTCCTTAATTACACTCTACCTGCAAATACAAAACTGCATCTTACCTTCTTATTCCTGCACCTTGCATCCCTGGGAAGGAGCCTTGTGTCAGGAAACAGCAGGAGCAGCCTTCCCTGCAAGGAAAGGTGAGACAGTAGATGAGGATTACAACAGGGTGGACTGGGATTTTTTCCTCATCAACAAGGCAAGCATTCCCACTGTACCTCAACAGGTCCAGTGGTGATGAACAAGGTCAGACATAGTTCAATCATCAGCAGGCAAGCTTGTACCAGGTCTATGGGCAAGCCAGGAGCATCAAGGCAGAGGGGTCAAAGTGTCAGCAAGGTACAGGGACAAGACTTAGACATATATGTAACATAGTGCAGACACGAAACAAGGAGATGAGCATAAAAGCAACTCCTGAACAAAGTGAGAGAGGCTTCTCACGGCTGCGTGACAGATCACGTAGGTCTGACCTGATGGTTACACAATGGCATCATCATGGAATCCCAGACTGGTTTGGGTTGGAACGGATCTCAAGGCCCATCTAGTTCCAACCCCCTGCCATGGGCAGGGACACCCTCCACCAGATCAGGCTGCCCAAAGACCCAACCTGGCCTTGAATACCTCCACAGCTCCTTTGGGCAGCCTGTGCCAGGACCTCACCGCCCTCAAAGGGAAGAATTTCTGACTAATACCTAATATAAATCTGTCCTACATCAGCATAAACCCATTAACCTTTGTCCTACATCTGCTCTGCCTGATAAATAGCCCCTCCCCAGCATTCCTGTAGGTCTCCTTCAGGTACTGGAAGGGTGCAACAAGGTCTCCTCTGAGTCTTCTCTCCTCCAGGCTGAAATCTACCATTTAATTAGTCATCTACTTCTGCCTCCATAGTATGATTTCTGGACAATCAATTCTCTTGTCTATCTCCATGTTTTAGCTGTCTTCAGTTAGCATCTGCAGCCAGAATGGTTACTATGGTCTCACCAGTGCCGCTGGGGAATATGTGAACAGCAGCGGGACATGCTGAAATCTGGTTTAGACCAGATACAGGCACAACACCTTCACTGGAAAGCAGCGTTGTTTTTCAAGTGACCAGGAGTGTGTATCAAGAACTGAAGCACGTACAGAGCAAAGAGAGTGGTACATCTTCTTTGTGGATTGCTATTTCCAGGCCTCATATGTATTTTTTCACAATAGAAAACATACCTTGCATTAAATCCCAGTTTATTTAGAAAGCCTGTTGCAGCAACAAAATGGTCAGGGAATGAACTCTGGTGAAGGCAAATATCCTAGTTTCAGCTAGGATAGAGTTAATTTTCACCAGAACCTGTGACAGGACATAGCAAGGACAGATAACCCAAATTAGCAAAAATTGTATTCCCTCCCACATAACATCATGCTCAGCATAAATGGGGAGGGACAGCATGGCCTCCAGGCTGAGTGTGTGTTCATGTACAATCACTGGGTGAGAAATTGCATTGCATATCACCATTTTGAGTATTATAATTACTGCTATTTTCCTCTCCCTTTGCTATCCCAGTAAACTCTTAACCTAACCCATGAGTTTTATCTTTTTCTTCTGATTCTTCTCCCCATTCCTCTAAGGTGGGATGAGTGAGTGAGCAGCTGTATGGTGATTAGCTGGCAGCTAGGGTTCAGCCGAGACACTAAGCAAGGTGCAGAGGGAATGAACCCACAACTGGCTTTAGCAACGAGTGCACAGTAACTTCCTGGAGAGTGACATCTTCAACCTGCAGACCAGTAACACGGATCATGCCAGTTACATGAGCCTATGACCTCCAAATGCAGCATGCAACAATTTAACAGCATACACCATCACTCCTGCCCTGAGAGACTGTTATGAGAGATGGAGCCAAATCATGGACTAAATGAACTCAACGAAGATTTTACAGGAATGGCCCATACACTAAGGGAATGATATCTATAAGGTGGGAAAAGTGATAGCGATTAATTGGAATGCATTGCTAACTATAGGACCTGAGCATGATGTAGATGGTATAGAATAATGGGTGGGTAATGTCCTTGTTTTGACTGGGACAGAGTTAATTTTCTTTCTAGTAGCCGGTATAGTGCTGTGGTTTGTATTTAGAACAAAAATAATGTTGATAACACAATAATGTTTTTGGTTGCTGCTAGATAGTTGTAGTGCCTACACTAAGTCAGGACTTTTCAGCTCCTCACACTCTGCTGGATGCACATGAAGCTGAGAGAGCACAGCCAGGACAGCTGGCCCGGGCTGGGCAAAGGGATGTTCCATGCCATGTAATGTCACGCTCCCTAAAGAACTGGAGAAGCTGGCTGGGAGGCAGCCTCACTGCTCAGGAACAGACTGGGCATGAGGCTGCTGTTGTTGAGGTTTTTTCCCCTTCACTACGGTAATTGTTTTTATGCATATTTTTGTATTATTATTATTATTATTATTATTATTATTATTATTATTATTATATTCCTTTGTTATGTTACTAAACTGTTTTATCTCAAGTATTAACTATTTTTTCCATTCTCCTCCCCTTCATTCAGGGTGGAGAGGTGAGCAAGCAGCTCTGTGGTGCTTGGTTACCTCCTCAGGCAAAACCCTGACAGAAGTGTAGAAGTTATAAGCTGAATCTGGAAAGTTGTAGTACAGTGTTAAGTTTATACAGTACAAGTGAGAAAAACCTGGATAAATGACCACTGGACTGGTGGGCTTTTATGTCTTGGACTGTTTCCAAATTGAGATTGAACGGTTCCCTGCAGAGGCACAGAAATGAGCAGAAGTTGCGCTTTGATGAACAAAAGTTGAGTGTTTGACAGTGCCTTCAGGAAGGCCAACAAAGGGAGCTGATGGTTCCAGCCAGCCTTAAAGCTCTGAATCTCAGACCAGCCAAGGATGTTGTCTGGCTGCAGCTGAGATAGATTAAGATATTCACACTTCTCACTGTGCTTTGGGCAACCAATGACAGCAAGTACACTAGATGTAGCTACAATGTAACTGTCGGGTAACTCCCTAATCCAGCTTTGTTGAGATGACCCAGGTTAGAAAACTCATTCCTCTAATGAGGGTAAACTAACTTGATCACTTTGACAAAACGGTAGATGTAGTCTCTCATCTGCCAGAACAGCATGCCAAATGATCTTCCTGTTACCTGTTAGAAACCTGGCGGATTTTGATTGAAGCAAAGAATGTTGCCAAAGAACTGCAGAAGTAATTTGGAGGTCATAAATATTTGAAATACAGATTTTAGGGTGAACCTATAAATCATTTATGCAGCTGCCAAACTCATATATGAAGAATGTTAAAAAGGAAATGAATATATTTTCTAATACCATAACATGAACCTGACTTAATGAGAAATTGTACCACTGATTCACCAGAAAGTCAGTATTTTTAGATATCCAACTTGGCTGAAATATGTCTGAATAAAAACCTATGGAAAGATGTATGGATTTTAAAAGCCCTCACATTGATGTTCAGATAAAATGTGTGCAAACTTACAAGCGTATTTGAAAGTAAAATTTTATTAGCACCATATCTGAGGATATTACTCACAAATGTATGTGACCTTGTCAGTCTCAGACAATCACCGGCAGTAACACATTTACAGAGAAATTTCAACTTAAGAATTGTTGTAATGGATACCTAGTGTCCTATTGCCACAGGAGTGCTAGAATACATTTTATGCTTTATGCCACAACCTTGAACAGTATATTAAAGAGCTTAATTTGTCAGCTTTTTGCCTGTTATTCATCTCTTGTTCTGTATCTGCAATGTATTCCTCATGGCATATAAATGTAATAGGCTCAGTAATTGAAAGTTATTTCTGCACTATGATTTTAGAAAACAATTCCCTTATCTGAGTGTCATTAGCAAGAGCACAAATAATTTTCAGATGGTATTTAAAAGATTGATTTAAACAAAGCTCTCGAGCTTTAGGGTTTTACCTCCCTGAGGGAGCAGTTCCAGACAGTGCCTGAGACAAATGATGGTCTGCAGGAGAGGTCCTGCACTTTCCCCTTTCTCCTCCCACTCCTGGAGGGGGCATCAGGTCACTCATTTCCACCTGCTCTGGCACTCATCTGATCCCTCGCTGAATCAGTTCTGTTCAGTAAACCTGCAGAAAACGATGTTTTCTCCTGATGTTTCCTGCTTTAATGCTGGTTCAGCCAAGCAGAATTCTGCTGTATCACAGAAGTGTCACAACTTGTCACAGCGGGCTTCTGAAACTTCAACAGCATCACTGGGCAAAATAAAGCAGGGCCACATTTCAAGATGTCTTCTCTCTCTGCTACCTTTCTGCTACAAAAAAAACCAAACTTGCTGCCAGCTTAGTATAAGGATTTGGCTCACGAAGGAGTCAGGTGAGTGCCAGAGCTGTCACAGGGAAGCAGTGACAGCAAGTTCATCACCTCTTAGAGCTCCAGTGGGCTGGTAGACTGATTCAGCTGGTCTTACAGGACTGTGCCCTGAAGCATGCCCCAGTGGCAGAGGTTTGGTAGCCCTATGAACACACTTTGAACCAAACCATAAATTGTTACTTACATCTAAACACTGAAATGGCCAATCCTCAACAGCACACCTAAATGTACAAGTTTAGGCTGCTGGGACACACAGCTCTTTACAGAGCCCAACAATCAATTTATCTTCTGTTATGGAAAGCAGCTGAGTGGCTGTCACTGGAAAAAGTTTACAGTGCTGCTTCTATTCCTCTAATTTTTCCACCTGCAAAACATAGTTGCATTAGCTAAGGTGAATCAGCATATGGATGGGAGAGAAAAAAAGATCTGGGATGTGTGTAGGTCCCCTTAAATTGGCTATCTAACAGTGGAAATAAGAAAGCAAAATGAATGGTCCAATATAAGTAAATTTAAATTCAGGATTCCTACTGTTGTATACAAAATACCATAGCTCCATGATGCAAAGCACTGCTCTGACATAAAAAAAAACCAACAAACAAACCACCCTTTTGGAGGTTCAGATTTGTTTAAAAGAAGCTGAAGGTTGATTTTGCATCATTACAGTCAATAGAAGCTTAGACATCACCTACTTTCAAGCAGCTAGCAGCAAGGTTTAAGTCTGGTATAAACTCATTTTAGAACAAGATCTCTGTAAATTCAGGCCAGTGATGTTTGACTGGGGGCACATCAACTGTCTTTGGCTCAGGCTGCACCAGTTGGGCCCTTGTGGCAGTGCTCCATGCACGCCATGGCACCCAGGGAGCTATGGCACAAGAAGGCCTTGTGGCCAAGAAGGCCAATGGCATCCTAGGGTGTATTAGAAAGGGAGTGGCTAGTAGACCAAGAGAGGTCCCCCTCCCTATCTACTCTGCCCTAGTGAGACCACATCTGGAGCATTATGTCCAGTTCTGGGCCCCTCAGTTCCAGAAGGCCATACAACTCCTTGAAAGAGGCCAGTGCATGGCCACCAAGATGATTAAGGGAGTGGAACACCTTCCTTATGAGGACAGGCTGAGGGAGCTGGGTCTCTTTAGCTTGGAGAAGAGGAGACTGAGGGGTGATCTCATTAATGATTACAAATATGTTAAGGGTGAGTGTCAGGAGGATGGATCCAGGCTCTTTTCGGTCAGTGATAGGACAAGGGGAAATCGGTCCAAGCTGGAACACAAGAAGTTCCATCTTAATATAAGGAGGAACTTTTTCACTGTGAGGGTGACAGATTACTGGAACAGGCTGCCCAGAGAGGTTGTAGAGTCTCCTTCTCTGGAAACATTCAAGACCAATCTGGACACATTCCTGTGTGATCTAATCTAGATGATCCTTCTCGGGCAGGGGGGTTGGACTAGATGATCTGTCAAGGCCCCTTCCAACTCCTAACATTCTGTGACTCTGTAATATGCTCCTCCTAAGGAACCTGTTGCCCATGAAAGGAGGAGGCAGCAGTGCCATCAAAAACACAGGGTTCAGTATGTAGGCAGAACATCGCTCATGATGATGTATTTCCTTAATAACCACTTATTTTCAGGTAAACACCCCAGTAAAAGAGGAGAACTACAAACAGTACTCAATCTAACAAGCAGACAGTCACAATGAGAAACGCATGAAAAACAGCAATATTCTTGAATTTCATAACCTTATTTTAATAGAGAATTTCTCTCTTACAAAAGACTTCTTGCTAACTGGAGTTGTACTCAATGATCTTTATGGGTCTCTTCCAACTCAGTATATTCTAAGTTTCTATGATTCTATGGATTATATCCTTATAAAAATTTTCCACATTCAAACTTTTTTGGGGGGGAAGAGAAAGTAATCTCTTGTGCTTACCACCAATTTGATCCTCAGTTTTACATCTGATGTTAGGATCATATTTTATCTTTCAGCACTTGTATTGGAAGGAATAGTAGGTATTTCAAGGGTATCAGGATACAGTTCCCCACTTGAAAAAAGGTCTCTCTCCAGCCAATGATGCACTAAAGCACTGATGGTATAAAAATAAACGCTTGTTTGGTCTTGTCCTGTAACTGAGTCTTGCACTCTGGCCAAGAACCAAATGTGCTGCCACCAGATGAGTGATATGGAGACACTGAAAAGCAACACCAAAGTGTAAGACTACATTGTATCACCTTCATATCCAAGGCTTTTGTCTGAGTTAAAAAAAAAATAAAAAATTACAAAACACCCAAACAAAAACCTAAAGAATGGCACAATTCAAGAGGCACAAGCCTCTGTCTAGAAGCACGGAGATCTATTCATTACTGTACCACAAGAACCTTGTAATGTTGCTCACATAACATAAGGTCTTTCACCAGAAATAGGACACAAACACTTTTTTCATAAAAGTGTTGTCATGCATTTTCCATCAAAACATAATTACCCATCTGTGAGGAATTTTATTTTCTTTTTGGTTTTAAAGAGAAACTCTTGTTGCATTAAATTTAGCTTGACTGCTATGGACAGGCAGAACTCAGACTTGAAAACAAAGACTGCTCAAATTGTTAAGTATCAACATGAAAAAAAAAACCCTATTAAATATTTTTAGGATATTTTTAATATTTTAGCTGGTAAAGAGATCACAGAATGAGATAATGACTATGTTGGAAAAGACTTTTAAAATCGAGTCCAACTGTACCTGTCCTCTCCAAAACCATATCTCTGAGCACCTCATCTATCCATCTTTTAAATACACTCAGGGACAGTGACTCAACTACATCCCTGGGCAGTCTGTTCCACATCCTGACAACTCTTTCAGTGAGGAATCTTTTCCTGACATCCAATCTGAACCTGTCCTGGCACAGCTTAAGGCCATTTCCCCTTGTCCTATCACCTGTCACTTGGTAGAACAGACCACTGCCCACCCCTCTACAACCTCCTTTCAGAAAATGATCTACCCTGAATAAAACGGACATGTACATTAGGATACAATATCAGTGGGAAAGAGAGAGAGAAATGACTGCTTACACGCACTTATGAGAGAAGAAGGTTGTTGTGGTTTTGTGGGGCAAAACTACAGTAACATAATTTATGGCAGTGCCTAATAAATAAAGTTTCAGTATGGGATACTCATTCTGACATAGTTATCAAAGAGTTTCTGTACAAGTTTGTTTAGAAAATGAACTGTGCCAACAAAATCATTACATGATAGTAGAATTGTATCTATATCTGAGACTTGGTTGAAAGAGAAATGCCTTGAAAAATTAAACACCTGTAACCCACATTGCTAGATCAGGAAAACTTTCCACTGTAGACCTGGTATAAAGGTTAAATATTGCCTTTGCCTATGGCCCTGTGTAAGCAGCATCCTGTCATAAGAAGCAGAACATTCCCACAGTTGGAGTCCAAGGTTGAAACTGCAAAGGCAATGATCTGATATGACCAGATCATACTTTCCCATAGGTAACTTCCAAGCTACGAGCTCATAAAAACCACAGTTAGATTCCACAGTCAGTCTACTAATACGTACCCCATGGGAGAAGTGCTATTGAAGCAAATAAAAAGCTTAGGTAGGGATCCTCATTTTCGAAAACTCTCTAAGATTTATCTCTGAAGTTAGTGGACATTACCCCCCCAAAAAAAAATCCAATAAAAAACTAAGAAGGAAAAAGACTAAAAAGGAAAAAAGAAGTCCTATAAAATTGTAGCATGTTGAGAAAACACTGAGGAATATGAAAGGAAGCAATCTAGAACGACAAGGAAATGTTCTAGACGAATGAGTGTTTTCCCATATCAGTGATACTATTCAAGTTAAAAATTTGGTAGCATTTGATATTATTATTTCTTTTAATTCAAAAGATTTTTTTGGCCTTTAAGGATGTCTGGTGAAATGGCATGTTTTCTAGTCCAGGGATGGTTTTCTAGACCTGCCTGCAAACTATAGACATCACCTGCAAAGTATAGACATCATTGGTGAAACGTAGCAGCTCTTCTACACTTTAAAGTCAATGAAGGGCTTCATTGCATTTAGGTCTGCAGAGGAAAAAAGTGCATTTCATATGTAATAGCAAAGGTACAATAAACCAGATTCTGGACAACCTGCATTTGGAAAAGGTTTACTTGAGGCAGATAACCACACCAGTGCTTTATACAGCTCTATATAAAAGTGTCTTTTGTGCCATTTAGAAAGAATATCCCTTCTGAGTCCAATTCTGAAGAAATACTTAGACAGAAATGACAATATGACCCTGTACCTATGTACGCTGATAAAGTAGGACTGAATTCACAGGGAAAAGAAATTGCTGAGACACAGCTTAAAATTATTTTGTATCTAAGAAATCCAAAGCACTCAATGCTTAAAAGTCCCATACTTTTATTGAAAGAAACTGTGGCATTCCAGGAGTGATTCACACATCCCATGGAGCAGCTACTGATGGAACAGGTACAGAAGGTTGCTTACAACTGGCTACTCTCTCTAAATCTGTGCCAAGGTTCTTCCAGATCACACAGAGCACAAAATGTTTCTGATTTAGCACACACGCAGCAGACAGAAGTTATTCTTTACTTTCTGTAGCGATTAAGTACTTTTCTTCAGTGCAAACTTTTACTTAGCCCAACTGAGAAAGTAAATGGGCTTATTTTTCATTCAAGAGTAAAATCCCATTTGGACAATCACTACTCCCCTACTCCTCCTGTGTAAACATCAATGCCTCGAAGGATTCTCTCCTTGCTTTGGAGTTCATATGACACTCTGAAGAGATGGGTCTCAGGAAAGTGGGTATCTAAGTCTAGGAGGAAAGATTCACTCCGGGACAAACACCTTTTCTCTCTCCTGCCCCAGACACACACATGTGAAGAGCAGCGGGGCCGCTCCTGCGGGTCGCCATGGTGGTGGTGGCACCCGGCGAGGGCAATAAACGATGATGTGCCGTGGGCCACCTTCTTTGTCCCGCCCTGCCTTGCCCAAAGGGGCCCGGAAAGAGCAGGAGAGAAGGGGCATCCCGGGGCGCGGCGAGGGGCGTTTGGCCGCTCGCCACGCCGCAGCTCTAGGCAGCGTTGGCCCGGCCTCCGGCTGCCTCCAGGCACCGCTGCCTGAGGAAAGGAGGAGGGTTTTCTTTTCCTCTATTTTCTCCCCTCCCCTCTCTCTCTTTTCCAGCCAGTAAAGAGTGTCTGCCCCTTTGAACCGCCGGTACAGCGCCTGCGGTTACACACACACACACACGCACACGCACACGCTGCCGCCGGCTATAAATAAGTTAAGAGCCGGGCAGAGGGCGAACAGTGCGCGTCTCCCGGCGGCCCGAGGCGGCAGGGACAGCCGCCGTCCCTCCGAGCCTCACCCTCCGGCGGCTGCCGAAGCCCCCCGGGTGCCATGGCGTGCGTGGAGCGCTGCCGCTGCTGCGCGGATGGCAGGCGGCACAGCAGCATCCTCTACAACATTCTCCGGAGCGAGGAGCGGGCGGCGGCGCCGGCGGGACAGGGGCCGAGGCGGGGACCGGCGTCGCGGAGCTGCTCGTGCGGGTCGCGGCGGCGGGTGGCCCTGAGGAGCCCGCAGGTAGCGTGCAAGGCGGCCTCGGCCGTGCTGGTGAAGACGCTGCGCTTCGTGCAGAACGTGCCCTGCTTCCAGGAGCTGCCGCTGGATGAGCAGTTGCTGCTGGTCCGCAGCTGCTGGGCGCCTCTGCTGGTGCTGGGGCTGGCGCAGGACCGGGTGCACCTCGAAACGGTGGAGAGCGCGGAGCCCAGCATGCTGCAGAGGATCCTCACCACCCGGCGGCAGGGCGGGCAGTCCCCGCCGCGGGAACGGCCGCACCACGGCTCCGGCGGCCCGCACCTGCCCTCGGCCGGAGAGATTCAGGCTATCAAGGGCTTCCTGGCCAAGTGCTGGAGCCTGGATATCAGCACAAAAGAGTACGCTTACCTCAAGGGGACGGTGCTCTTCAACCCGGGTGAGTGACCGGAAGCGGCGGCGGCGCGGCGAAGGTATCTTCTCTCACCGGGAGCGGGCGGGCAGCGGCTGTATCCCCGGCGACACGGCGTGGTCCCGGGGCTTTTCCTCAGGGGGAAGGAAGTGGTGGAGGGGGCGTACAGTCCCCTCCTCATGACCCTGGCTGTCAGGCAGGGATCCAGCCGCTACCTTCTGCGCCTACATCGGGGGTCCCGGAGGTTGGTGCCTTCCACAGCGGCTCTCCGCGCACACGGCAAACCCGAGGCAGTCGCTCAGGCAAAATTAGGAGCAGGTCGCGGTTCCGCGCTCGTCGCCCAAAGTAGCGCCGGGCGGAGCCTCCGCAGAGGGAGGCGGCTGGAGCGGTGAGACCCGGTAGCGGGCCCTGCCCGGGAGGTTTGCAAGCCACGCAAGGCATTTTGGTGGGTTTTTTGTTTGGGTTTTTTTGCCCCACCTTTCTCCGTCGAGGCTCCCAGAGACACCAGCTATGCCAGCTGGTTGATTGCCGCTCCGGTGGCTTAGCTGTGAAGGGAGCTGGCAGGTCGGGCACGGCGCTTGCCGGGCTCGGCGCGGCCGCGTGAAGGTGGGGACGCGGCTCTGGCCGCGCTCCCGCCGTCAGGATGCGCAACTGGAGAGGGGGGAATTCCCCGCTCGGCTTTTCGGTGTCCTTACTACGAGTCGCTAGGAAACTTTCCGTCCTGCCTCGGAGTTAACGCTCCTTGCCGCCATCGGGAGCTACTCAGTAACCGAAAGACGCCTGGAAAGCGAGCAGTGATTCTGTAGAAGCGAGAAAGTTAACAGGAGTTTTTGTTGGCTTCCCTGCTCTTCACAGATTGCCTCTGCCAGGCCAAAGGTGTTTTGGAGACCATTCTTTGATCAGAGTTTTTGTTGTTGTTTTATCAGCTGATTTATTTTAAACTGAAGGGACTGTTGACAAATGTCGTGTGTCAAGTTTGTGTAGTAAAGAGTATTGATGTGCAAAAGAGCTGCGTGATTTTGAACTGCCCTATAAAATTGGGCATGTTTATTGCACAAGCCGTCTAGCAATTGCTTCACTCCTTGAGGACAGAAGCACTCAGGAACTTGTTAATAGCTGTTGTCTAAGAAGAATGGAGTTTTATAAACAAAACCCGGTTAAAACAAAATAATTTTGTTTTTCTTTTCAGATCTACCTGGACTGCAGTGTACACGGTACATTGAAGGACTCCAGAGGGAAGCACAGCAAGCTCTAAATGAGCATGTCAGACTCATTCACAGAGGTGACGAAGCCAGATTTGCCAAGCTGAATGTTGTTCTGTCCTTGTTAAGATCTGTTAATGCTAATGTGATTGCCGAACTGTTCTTTAGGCCCATCATTGGAGCAGTGAACATGGATGACATGCTTTTGGAAATGCTTTGTGCAAAATTATAAAGGTGTGTAAAATAATGAAAATAAATCCAGTGCAAAGGAAGACCTANCGTTGGCCCGGCCTCCGGCTGCCTCCAGGCACCGCTGCCTGAGGAAAGGAGGAGGGTTTTCTTTTCCTCTATTTTCTCCCCTCCCCTCTCTCTCTTTTCCAGCCAGTAAAGAGTGTCTGCCCCTTTGAACCGCCGGTACAGCGCCTGCGGTTACACACACACACACACGCACACGCACAC
>VXBZ01003186.1:132414-157561 GCA_013399135.1 Heliornis fulica
GCCGGGCGGAGCCTCCGCAGAGGGAGGCGGCTGGAGCGGTGAGACCCGGTAGCGGGCCCTGCCCGGGAGGTTTGCAAGCCACGCAAGGCATTTTGGTGGGTTTTTTGTTTGGGTTTTTTTGCCCCACCTTTCTCCGTCGAGGCTCCCAGAGACACCAGCTATGCCAGCTGGTTGATTGCCGCTCCGGTGGCTTAGCTGTGAAGGGAGCTGGCAGGTCGGGCACGGCGCTTGCCGGGCTCGGCGCGGCCGCGTGAAGGTGGGGACGCGGCTCTGGCCGCGCTCCCGCCGTCAGGATGCGCAACTGGAGAGGGGGGAATTCCCCGCTCGGCTTTTCGGTGTCCTTACTACGAGTCGCTAGGAAACTTTCCGTCCTGCCTCGGAGTTAACGCTCCTTGCCGCCATCGGGAGCTACTCAGTAACCGAAAGACGCCTGGAAAGCGAGCAGTGATTCTGTAGAAGCGAGAAAGTTAACAGGAGTTTTTGTTGGCTTCCCTGCTCTTCACAGATTGCCTCTGCCAGGCCAAAGGTGTTTTGGAGACCATTCTTTGATCAGAGTTTTTGTTGTTGTTTTATCAGCTGATTTATTTTAAACTGAAGGGACTGTTGACAAATGTCGTGTGTCAAGTTTGTGTAGTAAAGAGTATTGATGTGCAAAAGAGCTGCGTGATTTTGAACTGCCCTATAAAATTGGGCATGTTTATTGCACAAGCCGTCTAGCAATTGCTTCACTCCTTGAGGACAGAAGCACTCAGGAACTTGTTAATAGCTGTTGTCTAAGAAGAATGGAGTTTTATAAACAAAACCCGGTTAAAACAAAATAATTTTGTTTTTCTTTTCAGATCTACCTGGACTGCAGTGTACACGGTACATTGAAGGACTCCAGAGGGAAGCACAGCAAGCTCTAAATGAGCATGTCAGACTCATTCACAGAGGTGACGAAGCCAGATTTGCCAAGCTGAATGTTGTTCTGTCCTTGTTAAGATCTGTTAATGCTAATGTGATTGCCGAACTGTTCTTTAGGCCCATCATTGGAGCAGTGAACATGGATGACATGCTTTTGGAAATGCTTTGTGCAAAATTATAAAGGTGTGTAAAATAATGAAAATAAATCCAGTGCAAAGGAAGACCTAGAACAGAATAGTGTAAAGTACTGTAAATAAACTAACTTATTGTTTTTACATAGATAGTATTTTTGTATTCCATAATAAAATATTCTTCAAGTTCTGAAATTAATTTTTATTAAACACAGCGGTTTTAGAGTGACAGTCATCAAAACAAACTTTAAGGTAATGTTCATATCCAAAGTTTACTGGCTACTTTTTTACCATGTCTCTGAATAAAGATTTTGCTTACTATGTCATACTTTCAAGGTGAGTAGTCCCTGCTTTTTCAAGATAAGCAGGGGTCTAAGTTTACATCTTAAATGTAGCTGGTGTACAGGAAGGAGCAAGCCATTCACTTTGTGTATTTCAGTAATACTGAAATAGGGTACTGCAGTCAGTTCTGGTCGTAGTTCAAGTGCTGTCTCTCACAGGTTTACTGCAGACAGTGAGCTACTTCTATTGACTTTAACAGAGCTTAAGTCTATAAAGAATATTAAAGAAAATATTTACATAAGTTTTTCTTCCACGTGGGCAAAATGTGTTAGGAATATTTTGAGGCTTAATGAACCTTAAAGTAGCTTGGCCAGCTCTAATACTTGTGGTAAAATATTCCATTCAACATGTGTTGGGCTTCAGGAGAATAAAGTAATGCTGCTTCACAGAACAACAAGCAAAGGAGAACAATCCTAATAATATCCAAACAGCAAATGCTGAATAGGAATTCAGGGGAATTACTGGTGTAGTCTCCACCCTTGTCTTTGCTTTACATCTAGATATTTGCTAGCTAGGATTTCCGTAGCCAGATTCTTCAGAGTACTTATTCCTCTACAAATACAAAATTTGTATGCTGTAAAATGATGTACAATAGAGTCATCATCAGAATTTGTCAGCTAGAATAGAGATGTCTTAATTAACCATCAAGTTTACACTTTTTCTTTTTTTTTTTGTGTCTTGCACTTAATGCTTTCTCCCCAAATCAGTTGAGGTTTTTGCTGAAAAAAAATTTCCTCTTTTAAAAATAAACCAGAAAGGGAAAATCAGTTATTCAAGGGGGATTTGTTTCATGGTTTTCCTTTCTCTGCACGCAGTTTTCCAGCCTTTCCTCTCAGGAGTATTGGTAAAAAATGGAGAGGGGAGTGTGACAGTGTTTCCGAAGTGAAAGATATAAATGAGTCTGTGTATCATTCACATATAAATTAACCACTAGTGATAAGAGGTGTTTTTTAAAACACAATTAATAAAGTTGAAGCAGTTAGTCTCCTTAATAGGAGGTGTCCATGGGAGACAGAAATGACTTTGCAGAGCTTTCTTTTGCTGCCACCTTGCGCAAAGGATAATCACAGCTCCTACACTCAGGTAAGAAGCAGAAGGGACTCTTGTTATCTTGCACCTAGCCGGATAAAACCTAGGGAAAAAGGAAATGGCTGGAGAGATGGCCAAACATCCCTAGAGGCACAAGTTCATGTGGAAGTATCTCACTGAAATTTTTATTGCCCTAGCAGAAAGAATCTCATAATGGACTGGGATACTGTCACTAGGCAAATAAAACTGTGAGAAACACAGTCCCCACCTTGAGAAGCAGTGGTGTAGCCTAATTTCTTACTCTTCTAGTGCTCACCTAACTTTGTGCCCTGAGTAGCTGCCCAAAATTTCTAAAGAGCAAAAAGATAAGCAAAATGTTCTTCATTACCACTCCAGACTTCAGACCATAACAGAACAGGCTTTGTTAAGTCGATGCTTTTATATGTACACACACATGCATGTACACACATACAGCAAATATAAACACATACATATGGAGAATATTTACTGTGTACATATAAATGTTCTGCAAGTTTATAATAGCTTCTGAGCTCCTCTAACATCTCTGTGGCATAAATATGTGTATATTTCCCTCTTTCTCTATAAACAGCATATGAGCTTACGACAGTTAGCTTTCAAGGGTGCCTGACAAATCTCTTTCCACAAAAGCACAAAGTGTGATGATACAGCATTTAAATAGTTGTAAGTGGCAGATGATGAGTCTTGGGTCAGGACTGAAAAAAATATTCGACAACCTTTGATTAAAACATCATCCCCACTGAGAATTTGTTAATACACATGCTAGTGTTTAGAATTTTCTGCTGAGTGGCAGAAGAGAGTTGTTGGCAGTGCTTTTAACAATAAATTGTAATAGCTGAACTGTTCTTACAGTCAAGGGTTTTCAGCTGAATAGTCACCTTGAGACACTTTGGATCTATTGTGCCACTAAATACAAAAGTTTTTATGATGAGTGAAAATTCGAGTTACATCTCCAGGTTTGATGTGTGAACAAATTCTGTATTCTGCTCAATTTTCTAGAGTTGTCATGAAAAATATTGCTTCTGTGCACAAGGAATCCACCTTGAACTCACTGTGCTCCATCATATTTCTCTTGGAACAGCAATGCTGGTAGTCATTTAGCTGTTGTCTATTCAACTGGGAACAGTAAGTAGAAAAGTGAATGGGAAAAACAGTTTATCAAGGTTTTCTGCAGAGAACTGGCAAAAAAAATCATTAAAGTATCTGCATAGGCCAGAGGAATGGGAATGACCAGGCAAGAAATTAAATAAAAAACAGCAGACTTACAGGTAGTACCAGGCTGAAGACTTGGAGAACCATGCAGAAATGGGGGAGAGGAGACTAGTATGGTTCTGGAACAGAGCAGGGCAAAGTCTGATTTGGGTTTGGGCACAGTGTGCAAAGAGCTGACTGGAAATAGGTGAAGAGATATTGTAACTCACAGTACAAGTCAGAGCTTCAGCAAAAGGTGCCTGTGGGAAGACTGTGCCAAGTCCAGAAAACACTGCAGAGCAGGGAAGAGTCCACCCCAGAAGCTGACACAGAGGACACAGGCACCCACAACAACCTGCTGGGACTGGTGTCTCTCTCCTTCACTGGTGCCTCTGCTGAGTGACCACTGAGCGGGCACAAAGAGCAAGGTGCTCAGCCTTCATGCATCTGTGAGCATACAGTGCTCGCAGAAGTAAGCAGAACTACTCTGTTGCTGTGCAGATTTGGCCCTGGGCCTCTGCAGCACAGACAGGAAAAGTACTGGATTAGGCCCTTTTCTGCTCCAGCTCTGACCCATGCAAGGTAGGTGAACTCTGAATCAGGTGGCCTACATGGCTGTGGTCATGGCTGCCACTGTGACACGAGAGGTGATCTCTCTGGATATCCCTGGCAGTGAGGTAGGGATGGAGGCCTCAGTCAGGCTGGGGAGAAGGATGGGCATAGGAGAAAGATGCTCCTGTGGACAAAGGAGAATCACAGAATTGTAGGAGTTGGAAGGTACCTCGAGAGTTCATCAGGTCAGACCCCCCTGCCAAACATGTTCCCAGCACCAGAACCTGGGAGGCTACTTCCAGCTGCTTGTAGAAGGTTTCGTTAACCTTCTCCTCCTGATCTAAACTGTAGTAAACACCCACAACAGTGTCACCCATACTAACTTGACCCTTGATCCTCACCCACAAGCTCTCCACTGGTACATCACCCTCCCACAGGTGGAGTTCAAAACATTCTAGCTGCTCTCTCACATACAGAGCAACTCCACCACCTCACCTCCCTAAGCCTGTCCTTCCTAAAAAGAACATACCTATCCATGACAGCATTCCAGTCATCCAAGCTGTCCCACTACCTCTCTGTGATTGTAATAAGAAGGTTGCTCCCATGATAATACAGCCTTTACCAGGAGTCAAGATCCTCTGGCAGCCTCAGGTGCCTGAAGTAGTGGTTGAGACCTCTGCCTGCCAGCTGTCTGGGTCTCTGGCAGTGGGACAGGCCTTCCTCCAGGCCTGTCTTCTGCTGAGCTGTGCTGCTCTCTGCTGTGAGCTCTTCACTGTTCGATACTGCACAACGTTTCTCCTCATGCTCTCAAATGTTATCAGTACAGACTACTTTCCAGTTCAGGTATTAACATGACTTCTGAAGATTTCAAACATTTTCTCTGCCCTCTATCCCTGGGCATGAATCTTCTCATAAGCACTTTTTCTAATTCATGCCTCTGGGATCTTAGAGACCTCTTTAACTAAGACCAACCTCCCAAGCAATTTAATCCCACAATTCCCACAGTGGCTGTCTCAGTTATACAGAAGCAGTGCTCTACAAAAAGCCATTCCCTCCTGCCTCAGCACTGATGCCCACTGCTTGTGGTCAGGACCATGACACCAGCAGTCCAGGCCTCAGCTACTTACTACAAAGCACCCTTTGGCAGAGCTTAGTGCTCTGTGGTATCATTTTCTCTGAAGATATCTGAGAAAGCATAATTTACAAACTAAGTTGCGTTGTCCATTAAAGTGATTATGAGTGTTTCTTTTAGATGAGGAAAAGCAAGGCATTTATTTATAATCTTACCTTCCCAATTTTAATATATAAGCTTTGTTTGGGTATTCTTTCTTATAATTTTAAACGTTGAAGCAGTTTGCTGTTGTGGATAGACTATGAATACTGTTAATTCCTAATAAGCAACAACTTTTCTCCCAGAGGTGCAGTTCTACAGCATAGATTTTCTTGTTTCAAAGTTGCTTCATACACTGGCTTGAATTTGTTATACTGTCAGTTGTTTTCATTTCTCTTCAATGACAGAACATTTCCTCTAGCGGAACTTCTGGGCATTTAAATATATGGCAAAAATAAAACTAAACTAAACTAAACTAAACTAAAATAAAATAAAATAAAAGCCAGTTGGTGACCATTTTTTCCTTCATTGAAAAAATGTCTGGAACAGTATAAGCAAATATTTTATCAGGACATTTTGAAATTTTGAGCTGCAGCTTGAGAGCTGCATGTACATACTGCCTTAGCACTCTTAACTCTTCATTTTAAGTTATGGGCGTCTGGTATTTTAAATCTGAAATGTACACAGGTAAGATTCAATAGCTGGAACCACTATGGCCTGGTAGAAGAACTGACAAAAATGTCCTTTAGTCCCCAGTCTTTTGAGGACACAAGGCTGTAATTTGTTAGATAGCACCATGCACAAATCATTCAAGTTGTTGCTATAAATCAGTGGTCATTTCACTGCTTATATCAGCAATCAAATTAGCCCAGCCCTTTCTAGATATTTCAGACCTTGTCTAGATGTAGGTAAATAACCTGGCAAGTGTTTATGCAAGCACACGATACACAGACACCTTCTGTGTATATTTACGTTATTTATTAATTTATTTATTTATTTTATATGAGGAGAATTGCACTAGTTTCAGGCTCACAAAAGAGAACCTGTCCTTTCATTTTATATCACCAATCACCCTGCTATCACACAGGATGAATTTCACCTTGCTGAAACTGAGCTGTCTGGAAATTTGACATCCAGCCTAATCGGGACATCCATGGAGAGGCAGGAAGACCTCCGGATGGCATTGGATCACAGCATATCTGTTTCGGGAGGAGTTACTGGTTCATACTTCGCAGACTATGGTCAGATTCAGGTGATGTACTGAACTCTTTGTCGCTGTAGTTCAGCAAAGTGAAAGTTGGAGCCTCTAATGTCTCCCTCACTTCTGAGAAGTGTTAGCTGTCTTTGCTAAGCTGAGACCATAGCCCAATTTCTCACCTGTACACGTGTCCATGCACACATACACATACACCTACATAGCAAAACACAGCAGGGAAATTCATGTCATCGTTTTTCTAGTGGGGCTGGAATAAGAGAAATAGCAAGAAAGCCATTAAAGCTTGCCAGAGCAGAAGAGAGTGGTTTTTAAGAAGGGAAAGTTTCATGCATGCAACCATGTTCATACCCTGAGCTAGCAGACATGCTGTTCCAGGTTTTAAGTACAGAACTCATATCTGCCAACTTTAAATAAGGATTATCTAAAGAAAATTAAATTTATTTCTCAAAGAAAGAGAGAACATATTTTGTCTCAGAAGACTTTTTGACAGATTTTTTTCTTGTTTTTGAAACTGAAATAAGGAGTTAGGATTGAATGACTAAAATGATCAGTACTAGAGTGAGGATGCTTTTTTTTTTGGTCCCCTTTTTTTTTGGTCTTTTCTCATCTTACCTTTGCCAGGTCAGGAAGCCATAAGAACAGATATGGCTCTGTGTTCAAAAGGCTGCAACTTAGCAGGCAGCAGTCATCCAGTGTGCTACTTCTTTATCAAAGGCTCTGGGTCCTGATGAACCAGAGATGAAAATAATCTTTAGGAAGAACTTCTGGGAAGCTGAAGAGAAGTTTTACATTTCTAATGTCTGGAACAATTACAGGTAAAGAGAGCAAAAGCCTGATGCTAATGGGATTGTAGCTTGGAACATCAGATGTTGCCAAACTAGGCAAAATGAGTGAGGAAGCATTTATGACCTGTACATTACAGAATCACAGAATTGTAGGGGTTGGAAGGGGCCTCAAGAGATCACTGAGTCCAACGCCCCTGCCAAAGCATGTTCTCTAGAGGTGGCCACATAGGCAGGCATCCAGAGGAGACTCCACACCCCCCTGGGCAGCTTGTTGCAGTGCTCTATCATCCTCACCATGAAGAACTTTCTCACATCAGTGTGGAACCTCCTGTGGTCCAACTTGTGGCCATTGGCCCTTGTCCTGTCACCCCAGGCCACTGAAAAGAAGTTGGCCATCTCCCTTTGTCTCCCACACTTCAGATATTTATAAACACTGATGAGATCCCCTCTCTTTTCTCAAGGTTGAACAGCCCCAGCTCACTCAGCCTCTCCTCATAGGGGAGGTGCTCCAGGTTCTTAGTCATCTTTGTGGCCTCTGCTGGACTCTTTCCGGGAGAATTCTGGAAAGAAATTTCTAAGTAATTTCTAAGTATTCTAAACAATATAAAGTACTTCTATCTAATTTCCAGACTAGCTAAACTGTAGATAAATTGAGGGATGTAAGAGTGAAGACTGATTGGGTTCTCACAAAGATGTCCCAAAGCTCAAAAACTTGCCTCTTTTAAGCTGATTTTCAACATTTTTTTTTCTATCACTTCCAGATAACCAAGTTGTGAATAGAAAACTTTCTCTGGCATTTGCTGTGGACAAATTTTTGCAGTTCAGTTAACATGTAGGAACTCTTTAAGTGTGTCATAAGATGAACTTAAAGACACATAATGGGAATAGTTGGAAGCATTTATTCTATCTGGAAATTCTGCTCAGAAACAGCTCCCACATCAGGACTCCAGCTCAGAAGAGCTGGGAATGTTTCTCTGCTCCTGTGCTGGAATCTCCACCCTGACTACAGCACAGCATATGTACCATCAGTATCCTCTCTCAGTTTTCTCCTCCCTACCTCACAGTGCTTTAGTTTTTGTAGGAAGGATATCAGTTGGGTTATTGAGCTGGACAACCAGGAAACTTGACCCTCGGAGCGTGCTGCAGCCTGAACCACTTACTCAAGTTGACTCATGGAAGCGGCAGATAACTGCTCTTTTCAGTATTGAGCAACAAATGATTGTTACCTGTATCTTTCTTTTTTTTTTTTTTTTTTTTTTTTTTTTCTTTTTTCCCTTTCTCACATTTGGGACAAACATTAGAAGCTATTTGCTACCTTATATATGGGGCAGATCTGGAACCTTTATGAGTGCAAAGCAGTTGCTGGTAACACAAAGTAGGCACTTAAAGTTTTGCCTGGCTCCCAAAAAATTCAGTATGCTTAGACTTGGTATGCTCTCAATGTTTCCTTAATATAAACAATAGAAGGACAATTTAACAAAAAAAAAATCTTTTTCTGTCAGTTATTTTATTACAGAACAGTAAAGGTGACAAGACAAAAAAATGAAGAGAAGCAGTAAAGCTGAAACAGGTTATAAATTATACCGGGTGTATATTCAGTTCTTCTAAATAGTCATATGGCTGGAAGGGATTTCAGGTGATCAGCTAATCTATCCTTCTGTCCTGACAGAGTGAATTATATAACATGTCATGCCTGACAAGAGTTTGTCTATCCTGTCTTTAAAAGTTTCAGTGATGGGGTCTCTAAGACACCCCCATTCAGCCTATTTCTGTACCACTACCGTTCAAGTCAAAAGTTGTCCAGGTATATAAGCTGACCCCTCTGTATTGAAATATTATCCCTTGTTTCCTTAACTTATTCACCAGCCACACAGATAAAGTTTATGGCAGAGCATCCTTGCATATTTGAAGGTTGTTAACCTTAGACATAAGTTTGTGGAAAGCTGCTTGCCTGGATTCTTTCAACCACCTATATTTCCTAGACGTCTTCGGGGCATCCATTTAGCCAACATCATTCCTGAACTGCAACCTCTAGATTTTGCATTGGAATGGAAAAAACCCAGGTCACAAATTATATTTCTCTGCAATCCATTTACACTCTTTTGTCTTTTTTTTTTTTTTAACAGCATCGTGAATTTTATGCAGACAATATTTTATACTCATTTCTTTTGCAACAGCCTAGCACTTTCTGATAGTCAATAACCAGGGTTAAAACATATTTTCTGCCTGCAGTTCTATACTTTCTGCATAGATATACATTGCTTTTTGGTAAATAGCAACATTTTTGTGGTCTCATGGTTGCGGCAATTGATGTCAAAGTGAGATACATTTGGAAGATCTCTTGGATTTTCTTTTTTCAAGGTGGTCTTAATGCTTTTGAAATTTAAAAACTAGACTGGTCAAAACACCTAGAAATACCTTACAGGGACTGTTCTTAAACTGTCAGTGTAGGTGGGTAAACTCCATGGATGGGTAATTTTCAGTGCCTAATTGCCTTGAGTCAGTGAAATGCAGCACATTACATCAGTTCATTACAGTATCAGCATGTACCATTGTCTCAATGACCATTATTATGTTTTCCTGAGAGAAACAGGTTCCACTTAACAGTGGATTTTAATTTACTTCTTTAAGCTGTCTTAAACAATAGAAGGGAAAGACAAGGAGAAGATGAACCAAGTGCCTGTGTAACGTAGCCCTTCAGCTGGAGCTAGTGCGCAGGGAATACGAAAGGCAAACGGCTAATCTCATTTGTGACATACCCGAAGAAGAATGCTTTACATCAGAAGTTAAACACTATCATTACCACAGACCTTTTACTTCAGAAATAACACAGGCTTTTATAGATCAGATTTTTTTTTGCCAGAGAAGAGGAAAATTAAAATAAAATAAAACGGAAGCAGAAATATTAAAGCAGCATATGATGGCTGCTATAGAGCCTGGCAAAAACTGCAACGCAGCAGGTCTCTGTGTCTGCTATGCCATACTCTGTCAAAAGCAGCTCCCAAATGCGGTGAAGGAAACGTTAAAATTTCTAATCTTGGAAGCATTCAATGGTGCCATCTCAATTTCATCAAAAGCCTGTAATAAAAAGCGTGCAGAATGCTTTCTCCTCTGAGAGATCACTGAAACACAGATGTTGCTCCATATTCTCCCAGAGACCCTCACTGACTCCTATCACAGAAAGCCTGGGCTTCCCATAACCCCATTTCTGCCTCTAACGGCAGCCTGCCATTTCCATCAACATTTTGCTCTGCAAAATTGCTGACATTGGGCAACTCTCTGCTTTTCTGCACATTAAATTGGTTAAAACTAAGGCAGTAGAAACATATCGGTGCTATTGCTGAGGAAGAAAGCAGATATCGTTTGCATGCATCCTAAGAAGTGACAAAAAAAAAGCCAACCAAACATCTGAAGGCTGTTTTAGAACTTCCTTACAGGAATGTAAAAAAGCACAATCCAAAAGGCAAGGAAATTGCACTAATCAATATTCACCTTATGCCTGTGAAAGAGCGATTTGGATCCATGCTGACATTATCAAAAGCTTTCTTTCTTGTTCGTGTATTTTTCAATAGCAGGCTTATTTTCCCTCTCTCTTGAGACTGGAATAGCCAATTAAGGTTTTTAAACATCTATGGATTTTTCCAGTAATCTGCAGAGTGAATATTAATCATCTTCTAGATCTTACAATGATGCCTCATAAAAGTCAGCATTTTTAGCTATTATGTTCTGTGATATCCTTTGGTTTTTCTTGAAATCTGATTTTTTCTTCTCTATTGAAGTGATATTTTTTCTTAGTTTAAGTAGTTTTCTCCCTCAAAATATTTTGCATATGAATATTGAAATAATGCAATGATTCCTGTTGAACAGCACTTTCCAATACTAACATACGTACACGCAATCACACAAATTCTCTGTATCTAAGCAAGTCATTAATGTGCCTAGTTATTAATTTAGAAGAGCAATCCCTGCTTACACTCTGTGTTTTGAAGGGTAGATATGCAAGGCAGTCTTTGTGCCTTGAAGAACCTTCTTCCATTTGTATCTGACCTTTCAGAATCTGAAACATGGCAAGATGTGTTAAAATGTGTTGTTCCATTTGAGTAGCTTTAATGAAGAATTTAAAAAATGCACACAGGGCATTCACAAAACACAGGTAGTTCCAATGGCTTTGTCCTGCTGCCCTCTGGCTGGGTAGGACAGAGGTCTGCTAGTAGAAGGTTGTGTACAGCTGGACAAGGTGAATCTATCTAGCAGCTGGATTCAGTCTCCCCAGCTGCTGGTACCTGGACGTATTTGTTCCCAAGGCTGCAGCTGCACATCAGTTGCTGGTGCCACAGTTTCCCAGGCACACACACACATGGTGAAGAGACCCTTACTGGAATGAAGTTGAAGGTGAACTTTAATGAGTAGGCAGGCTGTGATGGCCCTTAGTCCCATAGGTGATCCACAGAGCTTGCCCCAATGACTCAGTTTCCCACCTGAGTGCTGGGGCTGAGACTCTGGTAGGGAAGCCCTGGGAGGGTGCCCTTTCCTTTGGGTCTTCAATTTGGGTATTCCTCTGCCTACTGTTTTCCCCCTTTGCTCCTCTGGGCTTTGATGGGCTGATGGCTGCTAGCATGGTCCTGGGTGTGGCTGGGCAGGGTTTTATTTGGCCTCCCCTGCATTGCCTCTCTGAGTCCCTTTGTGGGAGTGCAGGTGCACTAACATGTTTCATTTATCCTGTAACTACAGTGACCAAAAATCCAGCAATAATAATAATAATAATAATAATAATAATAATAATAATAATAATAATAATATAATAAAAATAGCTCAGCTGCAAGAGGATAAAAGAGAAAGCCCATCCTATCCACCTGCCTTCTGAAACAAATCTGATGTCCCATGTGCTTTTGTTTTGGTTTTATATTATATCTATGGACATTCTATTGCTGATATAATTTGCATGTTAGGATACTTTATCTCCCATCTTTCAAAATGCACTCCTGTCATGACAGAATTTTTGTTCTGTATCTCTTTGAAAGAGTACAGGATGACAACATCTCTTGAATAACTTTGGGTGGATCATAGAAAATTTCATCACCAAAATTACACCAGTTATCATCCTGTCTAGATTTTTTAGTTTTGGGGGCGAATTACTGAGGAGATGTGATGATGTTGTGTCAAAGCAGCTTTCCTAAGCACTTCATAAAAGTAGTGCTCCCCCATATAACTTCACAGTGTCATTCTTACCCCCTCCATTATACTTTTTCCAACTCATTTTACCTGAAAACGATGTGAAGTGGAAAACATTCATGCATCCACTGTGTAATTTCAGCGCAATGTCAGTAGGTTAGGAGGTTCAGGTTAAGACGCAACCCATATCATACTTCATGCAACCCCACTGATTTTTCCACAGGCAGAAGTAACATGAGCAGAACTTGGCCCACAGCATGACCTACATTTCACAGAGCCATGGTGCCACATCACCCACTCCCATCCCCAGCGGTATTTCAGGATAGCGTCTGAGCACGAAACTCACTTTCCAGCATCCATGCACAGTTGTGAGAGAACCCAGTTCACAGATGTGAGACAACCCAGTAAAAACCTCTCTTCA
Source organism: Heliornis fulica (assembly GCA_013399135.1). NCBI lineage: Eukaryota > Metazoa > Chordata > Aves > Gruiformes > Heliornithidae > Heliornis > Heliornis fulica. The sequence goes on from VXBZ01003186.1 coordinate 145,307, forward strand.
TGTTTGAAGAGTTTAACAGAGTTTCCAGGTGGTTCTGAGAGACATGTCTCCTGAATTCAAAGTAGTGTTGAAAACAATGAGGAAGACATGCTGTCAAGGACCTGAAATCTGGTCTTTTCTACTCCACAGCTCTTATTAGTTCTTGATCAGTGTTGGGTCTAGTGGGTGTGGAGATGCTTCATAGAATGGTAGGCTCTAAGTCACATTGTATTTATCTACATAACACGCTGAAAGTATTGCCAGCTGCAGCGCAGCTTGAACTTGTAATTGAGGTCCTAGAGCATAAATGAAGTCATAGTTTGAAAAACAAAGCTGGACTTGAACTGCAAGGCTTGGGATAATTTGGAGAGAGTTTATAGAGATTATACTAACAAAGCAGCAGTCCTAAGGTGTGATTTTTTCAACAGATGTATATGTATGGAAGTGAGCTTTTGCAGATTGTCATGACTGGTACCCAGAACAAAACCCCACCTTCCTCTAATACAGATAGCCTCAACTAATTCTCTGCAAAATGCACTTGTAGCTGTTTTATATTGACAGCAGTTCTAATTTGCCCCTTTTTGGAAAAAAAAAAAAAAAAAAGGAAAACCCAGACAGAGTGTAACAGAATTGTTTGAGCAGGAAGCTAGACACTATACCAAGGGTGGTGCTGGAGAACATAAAATAGAATTTTCAACTGATAAGAAACTTGATCTTCTCTTCAAAGGAAATACCTCTAGCAAGCTGTCATTTGCTACCATGGTGAAAGGCATGGATGTAAGAAGCAGACCTGAGGGAAGCACTCTGCCTAGTGAGTTACCAACACCTACACACTGCAGCATTTAGATTTTTTTTGGAAGCTTCTCACCCAGATACTATCCAGCCCCATCTGTGCTCAGCTTGAGAGCTCTGCTGTAGCCAGAGCTCAAAGCTGCAGGCCAAATTGGAGATGCATGAATTGATCAAAATTTCCTCTAATCCTACCTCAAGAAGCAGTGACTGGAATGAATTCCATCAGCTCTTTGCATTTGCAGCAGTGCCCCTGCTGCATTCAAGCTGATTGGCTTATTGCCATAATGGTTTACGAAATACACTGTGCTATCAGTGCATGAGTTCTGCACAGTAGCACATTACAATCAGAATTCCTACAGATCTATGCCTGCCATTATTTAAATCGCTCACTGCAACTCCACTGAATGTAACACTCTACTACAATGGATGCTTAGCAAGAAAATCAAATAGGAGAGGACAAAGTGATAAAATTGCAAGAAAATGAGAGCACATAATCAAAGAAAAAAATTGTGAAGATCTGAGATCTCACTTTTATCCTTAAAATATTAAATCATCCTCTTCTAGAGAGTAGGAGAGAATCTGAATGACTAAGAAAGCTAAATGCAAGTTTGCAATGCTGAAATACACACTAATGGGTGAAAGAAATCATGACTGCTTAAAAATCATGATTGAGCCTCCCAGCAAATTCAGCACGTCTAGGATTTCATCCCAAGTGACAAAAAGTGTCCAAAAAAGAATTCCAAATAAGGTTAATAGATTTTTTTACTCATAACTTGGAGCACTATGTACATCATACTGTGCTTCTGGAGAGGGAGAACAGATTAAAAAATACGATGTATACCTACTGTATTTTTCAAGCTACAATAGAGTAAAATGTCTCTGGGGTGCCCGTTCCGCAAACCAGCTCCATGAAGTCTTCTGCATCTGAAGGTAGCACAGTCCTGTGACTCAACTGATACTTGTGCTTTTTCCTAAGATATGGGCCCTGGTAGCTATGAGGGCCTTGTTGCACTTCATAAGATTTACACGGGCCCACCTCTCAAGCCTGTCAAGGACCCTCTGGTTGGCATCCCTTCCCGCCAGAATGTTGATGGCACCACACAGCTTGGTGTCAGTAAACTCTCTGAGGGTGCACTCAGTTAATGAGGATGCACTGGGTTCTTCGGTTAGTCAATGTATTACCTTATCTTGGCCTGTCTCGGGCATTCTGATCTTAGAAGAGACTTCTCAAAGTCCCACAGCTAGAGAATTTATTTAGTTTAAAAACTGTGATGATGAGGTTTTCAATGGCACATTAATACTTCAATAATAACGACCATCTTTATACTGTCTCTTCATAGTCTGTTCTTTTTTTTTAATTGCTCAGTTGATTTATAAAAAAAAAAATTGTTAGTGAAATCTAAATTCTCTAAATACCTAAGTTCAGTGCTTTCCTTACACTGACTAGCAGAGGGCTGTATGGCTGTGTAATGACCTGTCTTATGCTTTTTTCTGTGCTCCATCCATCCTCTTTTACAAATCAATCTGTGTTCTCAGATATGTAATAGTAACATATCAGTTTCTTGATATCTTGCTCACTATTACATTTCCATGCCATTTTCATTGCACTGTTCTTGAGGACCCAAGGGCCATAATAATTTTTTGCCTGTACTGTAATTCTTAGTCTGAAAGGACTAAAGCTCAAGATTGTGTATATTAGGAAAAACATTTTGTTCCTCTCTGTATATCAAATACAAACAGCAGAGTATGTCAGACTTTTTCTTGATTGCTAAATATAAACTCTTTCTATGTCATATACAAACTGGTCTATATCTCAACCCTTTCCAACTCTCTCTATAGGCAATCTGTTTGGTATTTTTTCAAACAGCTCAAATTGCAAGCATTTATATCTCAATAATGTTAAAGTAATCATCTTGAAAGCCAGAATACTTCTCAGTTTTTGTATAAGTCTCCCTCCAGGAGCTGAAGTTATGCTGAAGTTATATTGAAAAAACAAAAAAAAAAGTGACAAGATCTCTGTTGTGTTTGTATTCAGTAAATTCTTCACTACATTCATTTCTTCCAGCTCTGGCCTGTGTCTTTAAAGCACTCGTGGGCAGATCAAGTAATTGACATCTGAATTGTTTAAACTTTGCAGCAAAAAACAAAGTTATATTATTACTTGAACAAATATACTTTGTGACTTGGCAATAAAAAAAGCTATGACTGAGATCCATGAATTGCTGAACATCATTTGAATTATGCATGCAAACTTTATGGAACAGCCTATCAACTGATCATCTCCTTTTTGTCATTTGATGCATATTAATTTTATGGTCTACTGCTTCAGCTGCTATTTCATTAGAATGTTTACTGCTTTTAAGGTATATTGCTTCACAACAGAAATAAAAGCTGTTGTTACATGCACATACTCTTTTCCCCTTCAGCATTGTAACCTGCATAAAATTTATTTTCTTCAAAATTAAATACAAGAAGATAATGGCTACAGTGTTGTAACTTTTGTGATTATGCAGGTATATTGTTTTCTGCTGAGTTATTTTAAAATTAATTTAAAAATCAACAATGGAAAAAATCCAGCATCTTCTTCTTAAGCTACGTTCAGAATATTTTATTTTATTTTAAGACTGGAGGTAATGGCAAAATTGGGAACCAACATAATTGACTTGATCTAGGCAACTCATAGACAGATTACATAAATTTTTCACTCAGAACTGTTTTTTTTTAGGCTTAAAGGAGAATTAAATTAGATATGTGGAATACTCACACACACACACACACACACACACACACACACACACACACACACACATATACATACCCTACCCAAACAAAGTCCAATCCAAAATTCATCCTTGGACTAGTTTAAAATATCTGCAGTTTTCAAAATGATATTGCAAGAAGCAAGTAATTTTGCTTTGCACCTAGACATCTTCTATTTCTCTTAATATTGTGCTGGTTGTGCAGTCCTATTTTCAAGGATTTTTCTAAGTGTGCCCGTGCCTTCACAAATCATGAGAGTTGACAACATTAGCAGCAACATTTGGATTGGGTGTGTCCTTCTGAAATGAAGTTTCCAGTCACTTCCATTTCCTGTGCCTTGGTTCACACCGTCAACAGGTCTTGAAGATCAGGATCTAAATTCTCTTCAGATGACATTAAGATGGGAGGTGAGCTCCAGTGGCTTGCAGGCATCCAGTTCCTGGGACTAGGCTAGACCTAGTAAAGGAAAATATCTTCAAGGCCTATAGTGTGAATCATAGGCCTACAGTGCATTTTTGCTGTACAGGTCCTACGCTACTGCTCGACTTCTAGTGCACGCTTGGTCTTTGAGCTCACAGTGTCTTAGCATCTACTGCAGGTATTGCTGCAGCCTTGGAGCCTTCGTTCTCTCCTGACAGAAAAATCCTAGAAAGCTGTTAGAGAAAATTAACGAAAACCAAACATGATGGTAGTTGGTTAGGTTAATGCTTTACTAAATCTTGTTTTGGAAAGTGTTTCATGTACTCATTGGTTGTAGAGAGAATTTTCTCTCAGGTCTGATTTCAATGCTATACCAGGGAGATGGAAAACGAAAGATTGTTTGACCTTTGTTATGCCCATTTTGTGAGAAAGGGAAGACATTCTTTTCTCCTCTCTTTTCCTATTACATTCTCAGAGTCCATGCACTCCGCAGTCTTTGTGGTTGATGCCTTGAATAATCTTCACAATGTCATGGTCCATCTGCTCAAAGCACTTGCAAGTTTGCTTTTTTAGTGTAGGTATGTTTTGTTATCTCCTTAGCCTGACGGATGGAAGCTGATGCTTCCAACTAACAAACTTACACATCCACAGGGAAATGCAATTACAAATGCTGCATAAAGAGATGATATCTGCTTTTGCATGATAGCCATAAGAAATTAGAAGAGATAACTAACAGCTACAGAAAATACTTAAATAAGGCATGTAACCTGGAAATCTGAGATATTTTAGGGAAAGGGAGGAGAAGAACACAGCTTTTGGAAAATGAGCATTATCAGTTTTGGAATTGCAAGGCAGGCGTGGATGTGGACCTGTCAGTAATCATATGCAGGTCACTCCACATTGACCAGGATGGCTGGTCACAGTGATTCCCTCCCCAGCAGGTCCACTGAAGGTTACATAGGCTCCCAGACCAATGGAAAGTGACTTTTATATGGTACACTGAAGCTAATGGTTCTAGGAAAAATAAATAATAAGATTCTTCTGAAAATTCTTTTGTTTTGCCAGTTCCCTGTACTGCATACAGTTCTCTCAGAATATTAGGTCTAGCCCTGTAAGTGAAAGAGGATATGCTGTTGGCATCAAAAGACAGAGAAGAAATGAGGAGCACCTTGTTAAACACAATCACTACCATGAGAAGAAATTGGTGGTATGTTGTTGCCAGGGTTTAAACCAATAAGAACATGGCTTCTGCTCAAGCTGTGTAATTTGCCACAATGGAGTTTAACTTTTTGTTTTGTTTTCTCATGCAGTATTACATGACTGCTGTTTCCCTTACTTCAGTGAAACACTAAATGTCATGGAAGTGTGTATTTTTCTGTCCGTTTGAAATATTAGGCAATGTGAGTTACAGTCTGTTTCAGAAAAATAAGCAAACCAAAGAGTCCAGAATATTTTTAAAAATATAATACTTTATTAAATAATATATATATATATTTAATTCATAAAGGGGGAAGTTTTCTATATTTTCTGTTGTAAGGAAAAATCTTGAAATGTTCTTTTGTATTCCAACAATGTTAATGCAAATGTGAATTATGAAAGGCATACAGGGCATTAAATCAAACTGCATACCTGAATTAGGAACATTTCATCTTCAATTCTGTATTCTATCATAAATTGCCCAGATGATCAAACCTGTCATGAAATACTTCTGTCATGGCTGCTTCTAATACAGAAAAATACTTCAAATGCAGCTCATTAGATGAGTGTCCTATGGAGTAATTTTTTTAAAATTACATGGAAAATGAAATTCTGAAATTTCAATCAGTTATTTCAAGATGAACATTTATATTTGTGTACTTATATTTACTTTTAATAAATACAAATATGTATTTATTTAAATATGTCGGCATTAAAATGAATTTCTGAAAAGTTATGTGTTTGCATATATTTACATTTATATTATATTCTAGCAGTTACTTTTTATTCTGGACTCAGATTAGACTCTAATATCATATAAATAGTAACTGGTAGGAATAGCAAAATAACTGAGCTTCTTATTTTGGCCCTGACCACATGCTGCTGCACGGTGATGGAAAGGTCTGGCCCCTCGCAGCAGGACAGCTGTAGCACGTCCCATGCACCTCTATAATTGCTGAAGATATACCAGACCCTGCCTACTCACTTTTCATAAGGTCTGAGACCTCTGTTTTAACAACAGTGAAAATATGGCTTTGATTTCTTACTGGAGCATCATATATATTTTAGCTCCTAGCCATGAATTTTGTGCATCCACACCTCAAATTTTGCTTCACGTTTTGCTATGGATAAAGGAGCTACCTTAGAGAGCCAGCTGAGTCCCACAAAAAGCTGACTGTGTAGAGGTGTTTGCTGTTTAAGCTGATCTGAAGGGCAGAATAGCATGGCTTTATAACACAATTTTGGTACGTAGCTCTGGAAAGGATCTGTCAAATGGCACCTCCCTGCAGACAAACTACTGAGGAGCAGGGGGCACTTTCGTGTGTGTGTGCATGGGAAGAGGTTAGAGGAGACGGTTGAAGGACACCTTTGAAATCTATGTCTAAATCGTCTGAGGTCTCCTTCTTGCTTGGCATCCATTTGTTATCATCATCAAAGCCTTCCTGCTTATGAGACACTGTTCTCTCAAGTCTAAATTCCATTGTCTTGCCCTCTTGCCAGATTTCAAACACTATTATACAAGTAAGCCACATTTAAGACACTAATTTTCTTGTAAGCTATCCATAGCCTACTGAGAAAGTACAATGATCTTTGCTGCACTTGTAGTAAAGAAAATAAAAACGCATTAGGAAGGTGACAGGAGGAGAACAGATCACGGCTCTTCGGAAGCGCAGTTAAACAGGTTTGCTTCTGCTTTGGTGTAGCAGAAGTGAAATAGGAAACTGGTAAAAAAAGCAGGTTTTGTAGCTTAGGCAGTGCTTTGAAACTGAGCAGGTGAAAGAGTCAATAGGATACTGCTAAATTCTGGGTGTGTGAGACAGGAAGCTGGAGGATTCAAAATATACACTTTTGATTGTACTTAGAGGCCCTATAGGTACAATTTTGAGATAAACAAACAAAGAAATAAACAAATATATGTTGAAACATGAAATTTACTGGGGACTGACAAGAAATATTCATTAGCATATGAAAATAAAAGTTTTGCATGCACACAGTACAACCTGAAAAGTAAATGGCATAATTAAATGGATTGTTTATCTGTCACATCATCTGTTCACCTTCAACATTTTTAGATGGCTTGCTACAGCAATAAATAAGAGTTCAATATGCTCAGAAGGATGAAAGACATCTCTCTGACTTCCCAGACTTAAGGCTTAAGGATGTTCTTTAGTCTAAACAATAGGTGCTAGATTTGTCAAGCATCAATAAAATATTTGGCTCCTCACAGGTAACAGTCCAGATTTTATGCTTATTACTGGCCTTAATCTGTTTTGTAGGCTAGGCTGGACAATTTTTGCTTTGTATTAACTTTCTAAATACTCAGTTGTTATTTTTTGGTTTGTTTTTTTTTGTTTGTTTGTTTGTTTTGATAAATTATTCTCGTATTTTTTACATACTTTCTAAGAAACTGCTATTGCAATTTATTACATATTGCTTTATTTTCTTTGTTATAATTTTGTTGGGGTAGCTGAATACTTTTATTACATTACCTCAAATCTATCCTGTCTCTACTGTTAAGTTCTCTTTCCCTGGAGATAATATTGTTTCCATGTTTACTTTTAAAGTCTGTAATCTTCATATTAAAAAAAAAAAAACACAACAGAAACATTTTCAGAATGCAGTAAGCAAACCCTTCAGAGCGGTGATGGAAAATGTCAAAATGTAACAGAAATTTGAAACTAGCTTACCATTTAGAAGGAAAAGAAGCAACCCAACCTACAGCAACCACACAGGGCAATCACTTTGCTGGCTGCTAGATTTGAAAGATATCAATGAGAAAAGCACAGTAGGAAAATCCGTGTCAGAAGACAAAACCATAATGAAACATTTAGTAATACCTGCAGGGAAAACTAATAAAAGAGACTTTACTGGGACAGAGACAGTGTAAGTCTGACAAATTGAGAAATGTGAGATTATTATGTCAATTTGCTTCAAGATGTTATTATGATTATATGGTGATAAAAATCTAGCTTATTTAAATAACTTTTTTGTACTTGAAATTTAGCAGCATCCTAACTCTCTTTTTTTTAGTATATGAAACTTGCATTAAAATTCAGACCATATCAAAGTCTTTATCTACTTCACAACATGCTCAAATATACCACAAAAATGGCTCCTTAAAGACTGCATCTATTCAAATGCATCATAAAAGCAGATTTATTTTCTGAATCATAAATGATCATAAGGACTATTAAAAAAAAACCTAGAAATATAATTTACTCAATTTTAATTAGTTAACACTCCATAATTTATATATATATTTAAAATTTACTATAATTATGTAACTTAAAAACCTGATTTCATCAATCTCAGCCATGATTCTGGGGACCTACAGAGATGAGTCTGAAAATTTGGTAGCATATTTGCAGAAATATTGGCATGAAAAAGGGAGTTAAATAGAGCTGAATCTCGTCAAAGTATGCTTAACTTTTTTCCCCAGTAACAACAGTATTGTAAAGAAAATTAACATTTCTTCCATCATTTGAACTTTGAACTTTTGTTCAAATTTTGTTCAAATTAACAAATTTTACTATTTGTTAATAATGACTCTATTGTTTTTACTGACTGTAGCATGCAAAGGTTTTTCCTTTCCTATTGCTTCATATATGTAATGGATTCCCATCTTTTGGCAATGGTAGACCCTCTAACTTTTCATTTTTATAGGTCCACTAAACTTTGACAAATTACTGACAAGTACCTAATCTTCTGTAGAGAAATGTAAACAGCCTGCACTGTATTATGTTATTATCATATCAAGACTTCTCTTTGCCAAATGACCTATTATGCAGGCTTACAAGATTCATTGGTATGCCTTTTCATACAGTAAATAAAAAAAAAAAAGGAAGAAAAAAGGGAAAGTTATCAGCAATTTAAATTTATTATAGTTTGAAAAAGGTATAAATTACAGACTACTAAGCGATCCAGAGAGACTGCTGAGTAGGAATAGGCAATTTAACAATAAAGAAGTGTAATATTAAGGATACGTAATAATAAGTGAAAGGGCTGCCTCTGTGGCCCTATACCGTTTTTATGTGATCTTCAGTCAATGCCTTAAGTACATCTCCTTAGTGCATTCAAAACCTTTTCGTGACTGGCAAGTGTTCATGCTACTTTCTGTTTCAGAGTGGCCCAGTCTCTATCCTGTGAAGCACAATCAGCTTATGAAATGGCATCCTTTAGCCCCCGGCTAGTTTCAGCTTTCAAGAGATGTATAGAATAATTGTCCATCACTCAGATGGCACCTAAAAATATCTAGGGAGTAATTATCCATTGCTCAGGTGCTGCCTACAAACTTCTTTCTGAACAGCCTCCTTTCCTGAGCTCTGCAAGTATAGGGTTGGGTTAAATGAGGCACCACTGTATGGGAAGAAAGGATGGTCATCATGTGAGCCTGGATGCATTCCTAAAAACAGCATCTAGTATGTACTAAGTGTAGGTAATTACTGAGGAATAACTTGTATAGCCCAGAATGCACAGTAAGCCTTGTAAAATACAAATAGTTGTTTATTCACTCTCATATATCTTTATGTTTCCAGTGCATGGAGGGCAAAATCCTAATGCTATTGAAGCCAAATAGCTGTTTTGGTCTTGCTCCCTCATGGCCAGCTTTTTTTTTTTTTTTTCTATTTCCTTTAGGAATGTAGCTGCATTCCTGCCTGGAATCAAACTGCAGATTTTCACTTTAATGTTGGGATAAAATTCAGAAAGAACATGCATTGAACCACCCACACACCACAAACACCTCCACAAAACTCGTGTATATTAAGCATGATGGTGGTGTCATTTTATTTCTGGATAATAAACAGTATTTTAAAGAGGGAGATTTTCTGCTGTAAAAATAGAATTCTAATAATTACAGAGGAATGGAAGTAAGAATTGATGACTAGTCAGGAACATATTTGGGTGTGGTGAAAAGATATTCAACTACCATTTATTTCAAGGTTAAACTATCAAATGTTCAAATATGACTGCAACTGACTCAACAGCATTACACATGAATAGACACTATGCGATCTGAATACATTATATACCTACAGAGACAGCCCAGGAGGAATGATGCTGATAAACATGCCCAGATTAAGAGAAGTGACAGGAAGACTAAAAATAAAGGTTTATGACAATGTAAAAGTGCATTTTTCTAAATATTTTATTGAAAAATGCCATACTGAATCTGCCAGCATAAAAGATTATATAAAATTCATGGATTTTAGATTCTGCTTTTTGTTCCAACAAAGCATCTAACTAAATTACAGAACCAAGCAAGTATTTCAGGACAGAAATCAGGCCTCAGAACAGCTTAAATTGTCCTGCAACACTTGGTGTGATTCTTCTCACTCTTCCCCCACTCTTCCACTTGTTTCCAGTGAGGATCAAGAGAAGGCTGTGCCAGGAGCTTTCAGCTGACTGTAGGCAGCTTCCATACGCTCCGCTCAGGCTTTCTGTCAGTCCAACCTTCCCTGAATGACACCTTGTGCCACGAAGGCTCAGAAAGGGCAGAATCAACTTTTTATTGTTTGTATTTTCTGAGACAGTTTCAATAAAGTTGTTTCTTGACAGATAAAGAATATAAAATGAAATATTTATGGATTTTTTTTGGCTAGCGTTAGCTTGTCTGAAAAGTGCAGCAGGAGGAATGCAAACTCTAAATTTTCTACAATACTTTTCCATTCATTTTCTCTTCTATGACACTTTAGACTCTCAGAATTCACTCATGCAGATTTTACAGAAACCAAAGTGGTTTTACATTTAATTTTATAGGAGAAAAAAGAAAATAATTAAACATGGACCAGTCAAAGGAAAAGTTTTAGACAGATGAGACTTACCAGAACAAAATGACCAGAATGTCAGTGAATTCATATACTCATCTTGGCATTACTTTAATCTTCTTCAGCATCTGCTCTCTGGGGGTTCACACGACAAACACCTTTGGGGAATTCCAGTTTGGATTCAGTTGTGACTGCAGCTGTTTTAGTTTCAGTTCCAGGACAAATGCACAAAACCATTGAAATGGGGTTTGACTTTTGTTCTAGTTTTGCCAAAAAACCCTCACAAACCCAAGAAAAGACTGTTATTTGTTCAACTCCCTGTTATCCATTGCTCTGAAATTTTACTTCAAAACATGCATATTTTTGGTGGATGTAACAGTTGAAGTAACAGGGTTTATTTAAAAGGATTCCAATGCACAAACACGAGTCCACACCAAAGCAGCAGCTGCAATATAACTTTTACTGTTTTAAGCCTTGCTCAGCTGTTGTCCAGCGCACAGCAGTGCTAAGAGAAAGCTTTACTGAGCCGTGTTCAGGCATACAGCAAGTGTAAGAGAGAAAGCCTTGCTAGGCTGTTTTAAGGAATAGAAGAGGTTTTAAGAGAGTCTCACCAACCCTGGGATGTCACAACCCCACCGAGCAGCAGGACGATAAGGGTCCACATCAGAGCGGTGAAGTGAGGCAGGCACAGAGTCTTGAGGGTGTCGCTTGCAGCTTCAAGGGATGCTTGATGTCTCACTCCCCACACCATCAAGACAGTTTCCTTATATCCAGCATCAGGCCCAGACTTGGTTCACTGCCCGTGGGGCCAACACGGCCAGCACACCTGAACCTGATTGGCTAACAGTGGGTGACCTACCATCCTTAGTGACTGGCAACATCTCTCCATTACTCTATCACAATGTTATAATTTCCCCCACACATGAAGGTTCAATTCTCATGGGAATGTTGTGCTTCGCTTCTCACATGAAGGTGGGTTCTCATGGGAACAGTTTTAAAGTTCTGTTTCCCTGGTCACCTAGCTAAGGTAATCTGGCTGCTGTTTGTCCATTGTGTCCCACTCTGACCATCCTCTATTATCCCTTACACAGTGGACTATGGGGTAAGGAACTTAAATAAAATTACTTTAAAATTTAAATCTCTGGATTGTGTATTTCCAAAGAATATTTTGGAATGTAAGCCATTACTTAGAAATCATACTATGAACATGGAGTGGTATAAGAAATCACAGAATCACAGAATGTTAGGAGTTGGAAGGGACCCTGAGAGATCATCTAGTCCAACCCTCCCTGCCTGAGCCGGATCATACAGGATTAGATCACACAGGAACATGTCCAGATTG
>VXBZ01003187.1:11250-22050 GCA_013399135.1 Heliornis fulica
TCCATAATTGCTTTGAGAAGTGCAAGATTTCACTCCCTTTTGCCTCAAGGTGCCACAACAACTCTTCTGTGGGGATGAAAAGGTCACAGAGATGTGGTCAGATGCCATCCCCAAGCCCCAGGCTGGAGGTGCTGCCCTGCTGTTGAAGCATTATGCAAATGCTGTCAGAGCAGGGTGAGCCCTTGTGGCACAGGAAGGTTAAGAGCAACATCTGAAAGATGCATTTAGGGGAATAATTATCAAAGTAGTGGAAAAAGGGGGAGAGTGGAGTCATGGAAACCACCAAAGGATGAAATTTCACGAGCCAGCAGCAGAAGACAGGCTGGGAACAGCTTCCACATTTGCTTTTCAGTAAACACTAAAGATTTTAATGATTTTCTCACTCTCTTTCCTCCTCTGCTGTACCAGGAGGTTGTTTATCACAAACCATCCTTCTTTTTTTTTGCTTTGTCTTCTGATTTCCCATCAATGCTGTCAGGAGGAGAGGGGTGAAAAACCCCAGAGCCTTTCACACAGGAGGACACAGACTGGTCTGGGTTGGAAGGGACCTCAAGGATCATCAAGTTCCAACACCCCTGACACAGGCAGGGCCACNGTCTATATCTAGGATTCCTCCTTCCACCCTACACTGTGTGGTGTGAAACCTCATGAGGTTCACCTGGTCCCACCTTTCCAGTCTGTCCAGACCCCTCTGGGTGGCTTCCTTCCCTTGGTGTGTTTCCATGCACCCTTGTCCCAGACAGCTAAAATGATCCCATCTATTAATTAATGGCACTTTCATTAAAAAACAGCCCAACTTAGACAATATTTTTCCTGGGAAGAAAGGAAAATAAAAGGGATAATTTGCTTAGAAATATGTTTTTTTTTCCAGTCAAGATTTTGGTTTTTAGGTGAAATTGATCAAGTCAGCTTGGAGACACAATGTGATTCATGTCAGCCTGGAATAATATTCAGAATATGTTAAATTCTTTCCCAGAGGTGTAAGAGAAGTTGCCTCCACCTTGCCCTGGTGGTTGTGATGGGAGAGCTCTTCATACTGGTGGATGAACCTAAAATGATTTAACATTTTCTCAGTGATGTTTTAGGTTTTGCATTTTATTTCATCAGCCCTTAAGTGAGTCATTAAAACCACTTTCTAAAGCAAAAATTCAGTTCAATGTGGAGATTTTATGGGATTAAGGTTAGAAGTGGTCACTCCTCTCTCCCTTCCACTTTGGCTGGAAGATCTGATAGTTCAATGGTGATGGAGATGGGTGGGGATAGAATATCCCTTCATCCAAACCCAGTATAATTTGTAATTTGAGGGAATTTTGAGCTGTTCTTCCCTCATCACCTTCTCTCACAAGGTCCCTGAACCTTGTGTTGACCCACCTGGGTGGGTGCTGGCTTTCCCTCAGCTTTGAGCCTGTGGTGGGAAGCCTTTGGAGCTGCTTTGCTGGCCACAGAAGGACCATTTAGCACCTTTAGACAGAGGAGATGTGAAATAAAAGCACTTTTTGAGCATGTTTGTGCAAAGTATGAGATAGATACAGTGATATGTTGCTACTTTTAAATGTAGACAGGGACAAGTCACTTTATTTTCTCTTTTCTGGTGGGTTTTTGAGGATGGAAAATGTTTATTTTTTTTTCAGAGACTTTTTTTTTTAATAGTTTCTATTGAGAAATCCCATTTTTTTATTCTTTCAGCTTCACTTACACCAGAGCCAGTTCAGCTACAGCCAATCTTTACTTCATTATGCAGAGCTTGTCATTAACAGAGCCTTCATCTCCCAATTGATTAGTTTCTTGATATTGTTGAGAGTTACTAACCACATTCTGACCCCCCACAGGCTCAGCATCACTCAAACTGAGGCCAGTTTAGCCCAGGGAATATCTAGATTCCCCAGTAAGTGTTGAACCTTTCCCAGTGGAATTGCCCCCTTCAGCAACCCCCTGAAAAGGAGAAGCTACACCAAGCAAATAATCTGAGGGAGATCACACCACATCCTCATGGTTCAACACAAGCAAAATACCCACCAAGATCAGCAGGAGCCTTGTTTGGATCAGGCCTGAACCTTTATCTTCAAAAAAGAGGGATAAAAATCCTGAGCAGCTTATATGTGTGAGTGATAAGAGCATCATTGCACAGGTCTCTCAGATAAAAGCTGTTTTCAGAGGAAACCACAATCTACCACAGTCTTTTTTTATTTTTTTTTCCTGCTTTCCTGTTCTCCCATCCCCCTTTCTCACCCTCTTCACATTTGCCTTGGGCCCTGCTAAGTTCTTAAAAGCAGAATTGATATTTATTCAGGGTTTGTAGTGAAGTCTCCTTTGTGTCTTTGTTGTGCCACAGCATCTTCAAATGCATCATTGAATCCAGTGTTGGGTGTCTCTTTGGCTGGGTTTCTTCTCTTTTTTTTGGCTTCATTTGCATGCAAAGAAGCATCAAACTGAGGAGGAAGAAGGGTGAGTTGAGGAGAGAAGGATCAGTGAGGTAAATGTTGATGATATTGAATGATATTTCAATGATACTTGAATGATTTTTCCCAGGACTTCATATCTCTGGTCCATGGTGTCAAGTCATAAATTGGGAAGGGCAGATCCTAAATATTCTGGCTTGGAGAAGAAGAGTCATAGAATCATGGATTGCATTGAGTTGGAAGAGACCTTCAGAGGTCATCTTGTCCCACCCTTTGCAGTGAGCAGGGACATCTTCACTAGATCAGGGTTCTCAGAGCCCCATCCACCCTGACCTTGAATATCTCCAGGGATGGGGCCTCCACCACCTCTCTGGGCAACCTGTTCCAGTGTCTCACCACCATATTGAAGCATTGGGTCATCCCCACCTTGTTCTCCCAGTTTTTAAGGTCTTCTTTGTATGGGACCATTTGATTTTTCTTCTTTCTCCCCTTCAATTTGAGGAGAGAAAATGGGAACTAACCAGCTTCATGGACCTCTGCTGAGCCCTACCTGCTTCATTTATACTCTTAAATAATTGGATCATGTCTGGAGAAGCAAGAATTGCTCATAGGTCCTGTCTAGAGAAGCAAAACCACAACTTGCTGAGGTGAAAGGGGTATTCTGAATTATGGGATGTAACATCCCTGGTTTTATGGATCCAGAGGGTATGGGGAACCTGAGAGGAGTGCCACAGATTATTTTTTTCCCCTTATTTTTCCCAGTATTTTATTATTTCACTCTCACTAGGAGATAATATACATGATATCTGGCCATATAAACCCAAAACATTAAAACATCTGGATGGCAGAAACAATACTTGAAAAGTTCATAAAGAAACCCTTCATTATTCTTTCTTAATGCTTCATCTTTGGTTCAAGATCCTCAGCCTTTTATAACAAAATTAAACCCAATTAGCAAGTCCTTAACCTTTAGCAAATAAAGTAATTAGTTTGTTCTAAAAATCATAATCATAAGGTCATAATAATTATTTGTGGGTGTAGCAGACCTTAAAAATATACTTCTGACATAATGAAGACATAGAAAATTATTTTCAGAAGAGCTTTCTGAGGAATTTTTTTTAAAGCTGAGCTCAGCAGAGCTGGGTACTTTGCAGATCTTGCTCCCCAGTGTCTTTCACACCTTGGAAATTGCCTTTTTTTTTAGCTTTTGGGATAGAAAATCCATTGCTGCTTTAGCAGGAGGGTTGCAGAGATGTTTAACCACATGTTTCTTGACACACAAGTGTGAGTCTGTTATTTCTGGGCTATCACTACCACTGCAGTGATTTATTTTGTGTTTGGGGCTGTAGTTGAGTATAAAAAAAAGACAGTTTAGATTTTAGAGATTAAAAATACACCAGGAATATTTTTTTTTTCAACAAGAAGCTGCTGAAGCTGATGGGGCCCCATCCTCTTCAAATTGGGGCCTGTGTTGTTATTGGGGCTGATCCTCTTCAATATCTTTAGTGATGATTTGGATGATTGGCTGTTCTGTAGGGCCTGTTGTGATAGGACAAGGGGTGATGGGCTTAAAATAGAGGGAGGGAGATTTAGATTGGAGATGAGGAAAAAGTTCTTTGCTGTGAGAGTGGTGGAGCACTGGAACAGGTTGCCCAGGGAGGTGGTGGATGCCCCTGGATCCCTGGAGACGTTCAAGGCCAGGTTGGATGAGGCCCTGAGCAACGTGATCTAGTTGGGGGTGTCCCTGCTGCTTCTTGCAGGGGGGTTGGACTAGATGACCTCTGGGAGTCCCTTCCAACTCTGATCATTCTATGATTCTATATAAGGACACCCATTGGTCTCCATCAGGTTTTGAGGGAATCCCAGGAATATTCTCTTCTGAGGAGAAGCCAAGCCCAGGCCGACATAACATCTCACACCCCTGGAATCCCTGTATAAATCACAGTGGTTTCAGACTAGATTCCTGTCATCAAGTTGCAATATTTATTTCCCATGAAAGTTGCACCCTCAGGATAATTTTGATTTTTCTCTCACATTAATACCTCCTTTTAGCCCATGGTATCCCAAGAAAAGAAAATCCATGAGCTGTTAGAGCAATGTCTGTGTCTCTTTCCATCCACACAAGAGAAAAATGTGTTATGGTGACATCTCTGTTTTTATTATACTCTGGGNCTGCTTCCAGCCTAGCTTCCAGCTTGGAAAACTCAAATCTAGCAGGAGAAGAAAGATCACACCAGGGCTGAAACTGGAAAGCTGGGCAGCAAATCACAGCAGGTTTTGGTTTTACCCAGTGTCTTGTGGCTACAACCATCTAGGCAGAAAACATCAACTTAATTCCCACCTCTCCTACATCTTTCCAAGCATTCACGTTGCTGAGGAGAATGGGAAGCAGTTGTAGGTGACATATTTTGCCTGTCCCCACTCCTTTCCATCCCACAGTGGAGAAGGATGAGCCAGCAGTGTGCCCAGGTGGCCAAGAAGGCCAACGGCCTCCTGGCTTGGATCAGGGATAGCCAGGAGGACCAGAGAGAGGATCATCCCCTTGTGCTTTTAGTTCTCATCTTGGCAGTGATACCTCCAGTTTTTTGGGGTGTGGGACTTTTTCAACTTCTCTGTGATCTACAAGTGTGACATCATCTCCATGTCATGGAAGGAGGTGAGGAGAGTCCATGGGTGTGAGGGTTTCTCAGGGGGGTTTATTCTGAGCTGTGATTGGGTCTGTTAGATGTAGGTGCATAGTTAAGACCACACTGTTAACAAGGTGCCCTTCAAGAGCACTTCACATACCTTTAATATCAATTTGAGCCTGACTCTCCCCTTTGAAGTACAGACTCAGCAGGACACATCTGAATGTTGGAGAATTTCTGGAAGAGGGAAAAGGAAAGTCAAGGAAGAGCTGGTGCAACTTCTCATCAGTTCAAGTTTGTGGAATCTGAACTGAAAACTGAATTTGCTGAAGGTCTGGTTGAGATCTTTACTAGTGAACAGGCTTTGAGAATTCCTCAGGTGCCAAGTTCAAGGACAAAACCCCAGGAATATTAAATTCCATTTTCTGAAAATGGAAGGAATGGTGGTTAATCTAAATAATTGTTGGGGTGGGAGGCAGCTGGGATTCCTCTAATTACTCATTGGGTCATGCTTGGTCATTCCAGCTCCAAATTTAATGGGGAAGTTCAAAGCAGAAACATATTTGTGTGACACACAGAAATACAGATTTTCAACTCTTCAGCAAGGAATCTCATTGCAGCATCTGTAGCTGGTTGTGTTAAAAGCAGTTTAAATTCCCCTGCCTGGAGCAGTTTGAAATGAGAGATGGGCCAGAGAAATTTACATTTTAATTAAGGCAGAAGACAAAATAGTACATGGCACAGCATCCACACATGAAGAGAAAGACTAAATAAGATGTGTATCAGCTGGGAGAGAAGAAATGAGTGGTTGTTTTTCACTCCCTCCTGTGCTATATTTTTTTAACATGGCAGTGAAAAATACTTGGCTTGGGTTTTTTTTGCTCCATATCAAATTGCAACAAATCAAACAACCCCTTATTGAGCAAGTAGTTTGCTTAGAACCTGTTGGAAAAGCACAAGCACCACCAGGGTTTCATTCTGATGTTTGTTCTACAGGAAGTTGCTCCAATGCCAATGGGGGTTTGTAGATGGTTAAATGTGGTTGAGTTTCCTGGACATGGTTTGGACCCTGAGGATGTTTTTCATAGTAGTAAAAAAAGTAAAAAAAAACCCAATTTCTGGTGGTCTTCTGGCTTCTGATTGTGTGGAGACCCCTCTGTGGGTCTCATTAGGAGGACAGCACAAGCCATGGGGCAAATTTTATACACTGGGTTGAAAAATCCATTTCAGATTGTGCCAGGGGGAGGTTCAGATTGGAGATGAGGAAAAATGTGAAGTGAGTGGTAGAGCACTGGAACACAGGTTCCACAGGGAGGTGGTGGAGTTGCCATCCCTGGGAGATGTTAAAAAAGTGGGTAGATGCCCTTCAGGAATTGGTTTAGAGGTTATGGTGGTGTTGGGCTGATGGTTGGACTTCTTGAAGTTGGGCTGATGGTTGAACTGATGGCTGATGGTTGGACTTCTTGAAGTTGGGCTGATGGTTGAACTGATGGCTGATGGTTGGACTTCTTGAAGTAGACTGATGGTTGGACTGATGGCTGATGGTTGGACTTCTTGAAGTAGACTGATGGTTGGACTGATGGCTGATGGTTGGACTTCTTTAAGTTGGACTGATGGTTGAACTGATGGCTGATGGTTGGACTTCTTGAAGTAGACTGATGGTTGGACTGATGGCTGATGGTTGGACTTCTTGAAGTAGACTGATGGTTGAACTGATGGCTGATGGTTGGACTTCTTGAAGGTCTTTTCCAACCTTGATGATACTACGGTTTCAGGTCTCAGTTGATTGGCTGCAACACTCTTAATTCTTGGCCCACCAAGGTGGGTCCATAAGAGGTCCAGTTGGTTTTATTTCTTAAGATCATTAAGAAAATGAAGATTTGGAAGTGACTCCAGTTGCTTTGGGTTTGTTGAGTACTCTCTCTGTCCCACAAACATCTGGAGGTCCACTCCTGCCCACCAGTGTGGGAATAAACCAAACTTGTGACCCTGGAGAACCTTCTAGCTCTGTGCCATGTGGTACAATTGATGGTAAAACAGGATCTGCTGTTAAAACCTTCTCAACTGTGAAAATTGAGGAAGGTTTTGAGCTCAGGCAGAACCAGAGGATTATCTGGACACCCTTGAGGAACCAACACAACCATCAACAGTGTATGGCATGGATCAAGTCCTCTTTCTCCAGAGGAAGAGGGCCTAGCACAGAGGGTGTCATGTTGTTTGAAGGGATGAAGCAGTCCCTCACCACATGGATACGTGGCACAGAATTTTCTAGAATGCTCTTGAGAAGGAAGCAAAGCAGATGAAGGCTGGAGAAGCTGGCAAATAACTTCAACCATGTGTGTCTCCCTTATGGCTGCCCCAGAAATGACTAGATCATGGTGTTCCCTAGCAGTGGGAGTGTTATATTCAAAAGGAATTAAAAGAATAAAACCTGGCCAAGTTTGTTCTTGTGATTCACCATGTAGATTATTCTTCCATCTTCCCCCAAAAATATCTACAAGAGAATAAAAAAAATCCCATCCTACATCCTTGTCTTGAAAAGATTCTTTCTTTGTGATTAAAAAAAATAATTAAGATTTTCCAACTTTCAAGCCCTCAAGTTCTGGCCTTCATTGTCTTTGATCTGAACAACTAATCCAGTGGGAATTTCATTTTGATGTGGTTTCAAAACTTGGTTTCCTGCTGATTTGGAAGTGGTTGGTGTGAAACATGACCAAATCACCAGCAGCATGGTGCTAATTAACATCATCTGAACATGCTTTTCCCTCCACTTGAACCCAAAAGCAGGAGCCAAATCCAAAGGCAGTTGTCCAAACCACCTACCTGGGTCATTGTTCAGGCAGTGTTGTTCTCATCTTTGTTTATTTCCAATGTCTTGGCTCCAACTTTCAATTACCTCCAACGTTCAAGGCAAGGTCTCCACTTGTGGAGACCCCAAAATATCCTACTTTGTCCCATTGTTGCAAGAAGGTGCTGGAAAATGAGGTTTCTTGCTGTATTGCAAGTTCTATGTAGTGACTACTTGGAATCCTGAAGAAGTGGCCAGATCAGGTGGTTTCACAGAATCACAGNTGAATGAGGTGACCCCTCAGTCTCCTCTTCTCCAAGCTGAAGAGCCCCAGCTCCCTCAGCCTGTCCTCAGCAGGAAGATGTTCCACTCCCTCCATCATCTTGGTGTCCCTGCACTGGACTCTTCCAAGGAGTTCTGTGTCCTTCTGGAACTGAGGTGCCCAGAACTGGTTTGATGCAAGTTACTTGTAGGTAACACCAGGATCTTCTCAGGGGTGAATGCTCAGATACCAACTCTGGCTTTGTTGCTGCTTTAAATCTTTGATTTATCCTCAGATCACAGTCCCAGGGAAAGATTCATTAATATATTGGATGTAATTATTGTGTCCCCAAGGATAGGTGTCTTTTTTTCATGTGGCTTGAGAGAAATTAATTAAATAAAGCTTTCTAGAACCAAACAGAATTGTTTTGGGACATGTATTAAGGAACACAGAAAATAACCCAAATTAATAAGAGATTGGATGGAGCAGAAAACAATATGAGGTTTAAAGTCTGATTTTTTTTTTCTTGAAGTGATTCTTTTCCTTGAGTAAGTTGAGTATGAAAAATGGGGAATTCCACCATCAAACATGGTGGAAAAGGTTTTGGAAATGTCTGAGGTAGTTTTGGTCTTGGGGTTAAAATGAGGCAACTGCCATGATGTGAAACAAACCTGGGGAATGTTTTTTAGGAAGGTAGAGGTCCTTCTCCTCCTTTAATTAGAGGTGTTAGAGTTATGTTTGACCTCTCTTCATGGGACTCCAAGGAGACCTACACCCTACACCTTAAAGGGGTCCAACAGGACAGTGGGAGAGGGACTGTTCCTCAGGGAGTGCAGGGACAGGACAAGGGACAATGGCTTCAAGCTGAGAGGGCAAGGTTGGAGTAGATGTTGAGAAGAAATTCTTCCCTCTGAGGATGAGGAGGCCCTGGCACAGGTTGCCCAGAGAGGTGGTGGAAGCTCCAACCCTTGAGGTTTCCAAGGCCAGGTTGGATGATGCTTTGGTCAACCTGGCCTGGTGAAGATGTCCCTGCCCATGGCATGAAGGTTAGAACTAGATGATGTTTGAGATGATGTTCCAACCCAAAGCCCTCTGTGATGCTGCAATTTTCTTCTAGGATAGAAAAGCAAATAATTGTTTCCAGGCCAGTTTGCAAGTGACAAATTATGATCTAGTTTCTCATCTTGATCAAGGATGGCACAGAAATTGCTGGTTAGAGCAATCCACATATTGCTTGTGTGGGACATGGCTTCAGACTGAAATTGTGCCTGTGTTGTCAGAGCTTCTCGAGGTTTTAATGGATGAGATGAAAATCTACTGCTGCCTCCTTCTAGGAACTCACAGAGAAATCAATGGCAGTTGTTATGCTGGTTTTTATTCTCTAAATATGAACCTGGGTTCTCACAAATGCTATAAAACAACCAAGCATCAAGACTGAGGGGATTTTTATTTATTTTCAGTGTTGGGGTGGGTTTATTCCCATGAAATCTCCTTTAGAAATGGCCATTACATGCATGAATTTATGAATAGGAACTTGGGATGTTCCAGCTGAGGGGATGATACATCCCTTGGTGTTGAGGGACAAAAAAATTCCTCTGACTTATGTATTAAATGAGATAATATGCCCAGGAAAAGAATATTTGTCTTTACAAACCCTTCAATATTTAGATATGAGGTTTTGGATTTGACTCAACCTGGATTTATCTTGAATATTCAGAATAAAGTTTCTCCAGTATTTGCTGAGTATTATTTTTCCTCTGCTTTCAAAAGACTAAAGCTCCCTGCAAACACACTCAGGTTTTTTAAGGAAACCTGAAAAACAACACAGTGCATTTGGTTTTAAAACCATTTCCTGGGGGTTGGATTTGAGCTTTTAGCAGCCTTTTGCTCTTGAGTTGATGCTCTTGGACTTTGCTGTGTTGTTTGGGTTTGTTTTACTTCTGGGGAGTAGCTGTATACCATGAAAAAAAAAAGATAATAGGGATATATATATATATATTATTTTTTTCCTCTTGTCTTTTATATGAGTTCATGTTTTCTAGAATCACTGAAGAACAAAATATTTGGGCTGCACCCCACAGACACCCTTCAACCTTTCCCAGCAACATATTTTACCTTATTTTCTTAAAGGATAATTTCATCAGGATGTTGCAAGATATCCCAACAACCCAGGGTCAGTTTAACATCCTCTCCTTATTCTGAGGTATTTATTCCTTGTGTGTCATTTTCTACTTCCAGCTTTAGACACCCTTTTAGAGAGAAGAAGTTAAATGATTCCAGAATTGTCAGGAACCAGGGAGGGGATTCTCCCCCTCTACTCTGCCCTCAGGAGACCTCACCTGGAGTACTGGGGCCAGTGCTGGAACCCCCAACATGAGAAGGACATGGAGCAGTTGGAGAGGGTCCAGAGGAGGCCACAAAGATGATAAAGGGGCTGGAGCACCTTTCCTACGAGTACAGGCTGAGAGAGTTGGGGCTGGAGAAGAGGAGGCTCCAGGGAGACCTTCTAGCGCTCTGCCAGGACCTCAAGGGGGCCTCCAAGAAAGATGGGGAGAGGCTGTTCAGTAGGGCCTGTTGTGACAGGACAAGGGGTGATGGGTTCAAAATAGAGGGAGGGAGATTTAGATTGGAGATGAGGAAAAAGTTCTTTGCTGTGAGAGTGGTGGAGCACTGGAACAGGTTGCCCAGGGAGGTGGTGGATGCCCCTGGATCCCTGGAGACGTT
>VXBZ01003188.1:2176-46490 GCA_013399135.1 Heliornis fulica
AAAACAAAAACCTAAACAAACAAAAAATCCCTAAAAAAATTTTAAAAATTTAAAAAAAAAACCAACCAAACAAACAAAAACCCCACCTCTCACTGGCCTAGCTGAGAGCTCAGAAGGGAATAAATGCAAGAGTCCTTCAGTCTTCTGTTAATACCTTTCTGTCACTTGTAGAATGAGTGTGTTGGATCTCCCATTTCTTCTGCAAGGACACTCAGGGAATTAATACTAAGTAAACTCTTCAAGGTCTTCTACATGTTTCCCAGAAGGAGGCGTGGGAACCCCAAGTAATTATAATGCTGTGATGATAACTAAGTTAGGATATCATTATTTCCTGAAAACTTTTAAATGGATGGAAACAAAACAATCCCACACATGTAAACTGTATTTTCTTTTCATTATGTTCCACAAGACAATCCAATGCATCTTTTAAGAACTTCTTAAAAGACTGGAGGGGAAGTACTCAAAATTACATTCCTGATTTAGCCATATTCTTTTTCGTTGTAATAACACAGTGGCAGATGTAAAGGGTTAACTAAATTGCCTAACAATAGGCAAATGTAAATTTTAAGTTAGAAGATCTTGGAGCTGATACAAAAAAATCCATTATGCAAGTCAGTGGGGTTCAGTTTACAGATATTTGTAAAATGATCATGGCTAAAGTATATGGTTTCAGTAGTTCCTGAGAATAAAACAGATTAACTAAACACTAGTAAAGAATAAATAAATCTAGTAGATTCTTCTATTCAGGGCTGAGGTTCTCCAAGTGTGCTTGGGGAATACATGTACCTTTCATCATACGGACCTTCAATCTGCAGGGAAACGTCCTCTCAGCAAGGAGAGGATAGTGCAAATGTTTCATGAAAAGAACAAGAACAGAAGAGCTACAGTTAAGTGGCCTGAGAGGGCCTATTCTCTGCCAGGAGAACCTGACAGTTGCCTTTCAAGTGCAGGATCAAACACAAAGTTGTTCTTCTAATGCTCCTCTATTCCTCAGGATGCAGAGAGAACCCTGGTGTTGCTGTGTCTGTGAATACACTTTGCAGAAGTAGCCTGATTTCAATCTTTTTCTCATTGGGAGAAATTCAGGTTAGGGGAAAGGATACCAGTCTGAATAGCAGTGGGATGCCAAGAAGCACCACTGATGAATTCACAGCAATGAATCTTCACCAGCCGCTACAGGCTGATTTATGAGCTTCAGCTCTCATAGCTGCCAGGTCAAATTTGGAGGTTGCCAGCCCATAGTTTCTGCCTGAGTGGTGAGACTGTGCCTGGATGCCTAGATACCTGCTTTGCTCTGCTTTTCCAAGAGATATTGAATTATTAGACAGAAAATATCTAAAAGAAATGAGTCAGTGTGTAACAGAAAGAGTTTACTAGCCTTTTGACTGTCTTTGAGTTTATCGAAAGCAACTCAGTCCTTTTCTCTTTGGGCAATCTCTTTTTCTAACTCTTCAGAGAAAAGAATTGCTACAGGTTATACCTCTGAAACTAAGCCTGTCCTCAGATTCCTTTTTTTTTTAATATAATCCTTTGAAGTAATTGGTTTAATTTGTCGGGTTTGTTTGTTTGGTTTTTTTTTAAGACCCAGCAAAAACTCCTGCAGCCAAACCAACCACCCAGAAAGCAGCAACACCATGTAAAGAAATAAAGTGTTCACACTCATTGTATTTCTTGTATTATTGTACCAGTATATTGCATCATAGCACCATCTGCTGGATTATACAAAAGCCATTGTTATGGGGTTTGGAATTTTTGGCTGCTCTAAATTAATGTGATAATTTGCATGTGAAATCTTTGCTAAGAACAGCATTCTTTGTTAAGAACAGAACAAACATTTTGCATTGATCTCTAACTTTATGGTTGCTCTGTGTCCTCTCATGGCAGATATCAGGTGTTTGTTGGGCCATCCTGCAGGGCTTGAGATGAAAAAATGAATCTGACTGAAAAGGCTGTTACCGTTGAAGTAACAGGTTTCTTTTAAGAGTATTCCAATGCACAAACATGAGTTCACACCAAAGCAGCAATTAGAGCTTCTGTTGTTCTAAACCTTGCTAAGCTGTTGTCTGGCATATAGCAGCGTGGAGAGAAATTTTTACTAAACCGTGTTCAGGCATATAGCGGCTTTAAGAGAGAAAGCCTTGTTGGGCTGTTTTAAGGAATAAAATAGGTTTTAAGAGAGTCCCACCAATCCTGGGATCTTCTTAACACTGCCAAGCAGCAGGAGGATAAGGGTCCACATTGGAGCAGTGAAGGGTGCCAGGCACAGCATCTTCAGGGCATCCCCTGCAGCTTCAAGGGACACTTGATGTCTGACTCCCTGCACCACTGAGGCCTCCTGAGTCACTGCCCGTGGGGTCAATACATACAGCAACACTTGCTGGATGCATGAGCCTGATGGGCTAACAGTGGGTGACGTACCATCCTGATTGGATAGCAACAGCTCTCTGTTACACAATCAGGATGTTATGGTTTCAGTTCTCATGGGAATGTTGTGCTTTCCTTCTCACATGTGGGTCGGTTCTCATGGGAACAGTTTTAAAGTTCTTTCTCCTTGGTCACCTAGCCAAAGTAATCTGGGTAGTGTTTGTCCATTGGGTCTGATTCAGATCATCCTCATCCCTTACAGAAGAATAATTTTAAATGCAATATGTACAAAAATAAATTTCCATGTGAAGCTGTATTTGAGCCCTTAGAGAAGGGGATCTGATTTTTCAAAGTGTTGATCTCTCAGTAGTTTACAAAAATGGACCACTTAGATACTCAGAAATATGTACTCAAAGACAAGGAAATATTTTAAACAAAATAATGGCACTGATTTAGATTGTATCATTAAAGTCTACTAAATCTACTACCCTTCGTTGATTTCTGAGCTCTTATCATCTTCGTAAATGCCACATCACAGATCTGCTTGATTTAATAAAAACCAATATAATGAATAACAATGTAATTATTCAAGGTATTTGTAGTTTTACTGAGTTTAAAATTAACTAACAAAAACACAGCACTGTGATCAGTATAAAGTCATAATATTATCCTACTGTAAGGTAGGGTGGCTAGTGCTGCACCAGGCTCTGTACTGCTGAGCTGTGCATGGTGCTGGCATTGCAGGAGTGGCCAGCCCAATCCTTCTGCTGCTTCTTGCCTCCAGCTGGTCCCACTGTATGTGGCTATGTGGATCTGGGATATTTTATTTTCCCCACATTTAAGATGGTTTTCTGGATATCTTTCTCAAATTCAGACTTTTTTTGTCCTCTGTCTCAGAGATCTCCTCCACCAAAAGAGGGAATGATAACTTGCATCAGTAAGGGAGTTTGGGAATTTGTCAAGATCTGTGCGAGCTGGGAATGTCTTCATTTGCCTTCAAAAGCACTTGCAGCCTGAAGTTTCAGTCAACATAGGCTGTCATAGGGCATATTTTATGATGTACTGTGTGAAGGTGGCCTAGGAAGCACACCCCACTGATGCTCACAGTCAGGGATTTGGTCGACGCCATGTTCAGTTGTGTTAACACAACTGGGAGAACAGTGTAAACCAAACTATTGCCATGGCTTAGAGCTAAAAGCTTTCCTAGAAATCCGTGTGTGTGGCACACTGTTCAGTCTGGATCGTTTCAGTAAGTCTGGCTCCACAAACATTTATATCCGTGTAACTGATAATTTCTTAAAGCAGCTTTGTTGCCAAAGAGTGTTGTATAGCTAGACCTTTAGATGTCTCAACAGTACACTTCAGAAATCATTATGTTAGAACCATATGCTTATAATTAATTCATTCCACCTGCTTGTATCCAATATTTGTGTTCAATTTTGAAAAATATTCCAATGAGTCTGCTTTTTTGGCAAGAATGGTGATGACAGGAATCTGCTTAAGATAAAGAAAAGGGGAAAATCTGGCATGGTTTATAGAAAAATAAAATGAATTTGTCTGTTCTGAAACATTTCTAAATATCTAGTATGCCTTCAAAGTGATAAAGAGCAGTAGGCTTTGACTTCTACAGTTTTGTTTCCCCTACCAAATGGCACCGTTCTCTGAAAAATTAATTTTCCCCTAGAATAACTCACCATGGCAAAATATTAAATATGCTTGTTTGGCAACATCACAACTAGACTGCTGCCTATTAGTACAGTAAATTAAATAGATTATCCAATTTCATATTTAATTTTCTTCCACATATCTTATTACATTGCAACCTGTACCCCAGAATGCCTAAAGCTGAAGGTTTAGTCCTATTAACAGGCTGAACAGACTGAGAGCACAGCTGGTCATCTTCAATGCTTCTATATCACATATGTTTCTGGTCTTAATGTCACTGGTGAAGAAAACCCTGCCTAACACACTCTGCACTATTTTTATCTCCATGTATCATACAGAGAAAGCAAAGAAAAAGAATGTGGAATTTAGAAGTCTGTGAGAGCTTCTGCAGCTGGAAACTAATGTCTGCTCTAGGAAACCAGCCTCAATGAATATCTTTTACTTGATTGTCAAAATGAATTATTTTCACGCGTAGTGAAAATGAGTAGTTTTCTCTCACTGGAAAAGATTACCTCGCTGACAATCATCTGAAGCTGGGCTGGAGAGCATAGTATTTGTCTTCATAGCAGACTGCTTTCATAGATACTTGCAAGTGATGATTTTATGAAGGGAGAAACCAGAGTTGAAGATATTCCATGACACTTGTCTTCTTCAGTTGCAATGTCTTATGATGTCCCCATCCCAAACCACACTGTCATTTCCTCTTCTTTCATCACAGTGCATCACCTGCCCAGCTGTGTCAGCCAGCCAGGTCTGAACATGACCTAGCTGTACTAAATATCTCACTATCACTTTCTCCTGGGATGGGCACAGCTTTCTTTCACAGGTTTTCCTCAGGCACCCAATATATGCTGGGCTGAGAGTGTTGTCTGGAGGGTTTCTCAGACCCAGGGGTGTAGGTGCTGGGCACCTGCCTCATCCTACCAGCCTCTGACAGGACTGGTGGCTGTGAGGGAAACCTGACCCTCCTCATCCTCATCCACCTGAGCCTCCCCTGAGAAGAGCTCCCACACTGCACTACATATCGCACCCCACAGTTATCAGTTATTACTAACACTGCCAGGTCAGCAGTCCAGGCATCAGTGGTGGGGCAATGACACATCTCACCTGAGCTTGGCATATTTTCTGGGTCAGTTTTGTCATCCTGAGGAAAGCAAACAGGTGGTAGTGCAGGGTTGAGAAAGGAGCACAGGCCTAAACCCTGCAGGGAGCGTTTGCAACCAAACTACCAGAAGGGTGACTGTGCTGTCACTGACTGTCATCAAGGAATCTCTGTGCCACTGAGTCCCACACCCTTCCTTAGCAAGGGTCAGGGATGGGAACAGTTCATCTGTGAGGCCCTCTCATGGGATAACTTCATATCACAGACAACACTCCTGCAACTTCTTTAAGCACCCGTGATACTGCTGTCCCCTGATAATTTGCCTGATTTAAAAATCAGATCTAACTCTTTCAAACACTGTAAAAAATTAAATCCTAATTGCAGCTTAGAATTTCCTTGGAATGCTCTTGCAATTTTTAATTTAATTTTACACTATGTTTAACAGATTTTGTACTGTCACTTAGCTGCCTAATTACTGATTTTAATGCCTAATTTTTCCCATCTTACTCTCCACACACATGTGAAAAAAATTCTTATTCATTGCTCCCTTTGGGTTCATAACAGAAATTCTCTTTGAGTAGCATTTCCCCCTTGAAAATCAGTGAAATTTAGTTTGGATCCAGAAAGAATAAAATAAGTATCACAGACAAATAAGCAATTCTAAGTTCTGAGATGTCAGCTGCACCCAAACCCTCAAACTGACTCTCTCAGTTGCCCTGAATCATTATTATTTTCCTATGCCTCTGATTTTTTCACTGTTGGTAAGATTCCAAAAGGGAAAACCAAAAGAGGATGTTATACAGGAAATTATATAGGAAATAAGTTTATGAGGTAAGTACAGAATATTAGAACACAGGATATAGTGAAAACTCTGGTCAGAGGATTGATTGAAGAAGACGTGACCACTCTGCCTAATGCAGGAAGAATACTGGTTATACTGGGAAGGGGCAGCATTTGATTGACATAAATATTGTTTTGATTCCTGTGCAAGGTGAACAACAGCAAGCAGAAGGACAGCAGTGAAGAATCTTAGTACTTGACATATGATATAACCAGTGTTATTCTGCTTAAAAAGAAAAAAGAAGTTATTACACAAAGTTTAGGGTACAGCAGGTATGCTTTTAAATGGAGGAAAAGTTTACTGATGAGCTGGACTCATTGGTTGTCTTTAATGATCACCTATAAGACACAAGTGAATAGAAAGAATGCTAAAACCATGTAAGTGTTACTGAAGATTAATAAAATTCAGAATGTCTATTGAGGATTTTACCAACATGATGGAACAGGCAAAATTATAATGGCATTTTTTTTAGGTTTTGCACAATCAGATAGCTCTCTCAAGTCACATGTCAGAGATGTATTTTAGAAAGCTCATCCCCTCCATCATCCATCTATCTCTCTAGTCTCTTCTTGTGTAGGTATATTGCCCAAGAGACACCAGAAACCAGTGTAAATTATATGTTATATGCTCCCCTCCTAAATGGGGAAAGGTCATCCATCATCCCAAAAAGATGAAAAGGAGAACAGTGTTTCTTCTTCCTTTCTCACCGCACAGAGACATGGCCCTAGTAGAGTTTGCCATCCTGCAGTCTCTTCAGAATCTCACATCTGAGTCCCTCAATGTGCTCTGAAATTTCTCTCTATAAGTAGACAGTAGCCCTGGTTAACATCTCTGCATGTATCTCTGCAATACAGGTGTTATCAAGAAGATTCTTCTGGTAGAAGGAACAATCTGCTCAGTTTTCTAGTCCCTAAAGTTAACCCTCTTAGACTTAATAACATAACCACAGCCATTCCCAGGGTTTCTTTTCTGGGTTTATAGTTTAACTCTTAAGGGGAAAATGACAGAGGTAATTAATCGTATGCATAGGACAGACTTAGCAGTTTATTTCCTGATTAAATAAATCTTCACTCAGGTACTAGGTTTTTCTGCAGCAGAAAACAAACTACTGAAAACCTACCTGTATTAATCCTGCTGCTTAGGGGCTTTGAGTTTAGATCCAGAGTCATTCTATTGTCACACGCAGAATCACAGAGCCTTTATTTTTGGTCCAGGTTAGCATAACTCTTCCTCACTCCCACCCTAACTCTGGGAAGTTAAGCATCATGTCTTCTCTGACTTATTCACTTTCTTTCTGGATTTAAGAGGAGAGTTACAGGCTTGTCTGTCTTTGGAAAGAGGTGGAAATTATCCATCTCCATCCCCAGCAACATGCAGAAGAGAAATTTGGTCTTGATCTTCACCTGTTCCACTAGGCTTAGCAAAGCCTCTCAGCTGACTGCTCCTGCTCTGCCAGGAGTGCACTCTAAACTCAGCAGCTAAATTCTTACTTCTGTTACAGTAGTCTATCACTCGACCACTTCATGGTATCTGCAGGAATCTATTATGTGGATGGAGAGAAATTCCACAAATCATTCCAGACCTCAGATATTTTCAACCCAGTTGAAGTCTGAGAAACACTGCAGACTAGGAGATCTTAAACGGTTCACAAGATTATGTTAACTAGATCATTATCTAATTCTGACTGAGAAAGGGTAAATGAATTCTTCACTTAACATCACAATTTACACCCTCTAAGGAGAAGAATTTTCCAATGTCAGAAATTTTTACTTTATGATCTTGAATACTTTACATACAGGATTTATTTAAATGCAGCATGAAAAAGCTTATTTTACACTAAGCTTTCTAATCTGAAATCCATATTTTATTAACCAATCTTTGAAATAATTTTGAGTAATGGCCTAGAATTCGGGATATCTTTGCTACTTTTGCTAGGAAATTGAAATGCACAGCCTTACAGACTGGTATGGTACAGTTACATTTATACATTCCTTACAGTATCCCCTGTTTTATGATTGTACAGAATTCAAATAATCTCTTATACTTCCTTTCATATCATAATGTACTCTGAAGATACTTGTGCTAAAAAAGCAACCTTGTTTCTTTTGTTGTTAGCAGATATTACTAAATACCACAGTCCATTCTATTGAGTGCAGCAAAGTATTGTTGTGTTACCAACACAGAAATGGCATTACTTTAAAAGCATGGCAGGGGGAGCAAGTGAACTACAAAAAAAGAAATTGTTTAATACATGAAAGTAATGATGACAATAAAAGAGAGTCAGAAGTAAATGCTATTTAAATATAAATCAGAGCTAAAAGGATTATTTAAGTGTCTTATGGAAAATGCATTTCAACATGTTTTATTCGAAGGCTGACAATTTTTTATAGCCCTGAAGTTCTTTTATGATTTAAATGCACTTTTGGCAAGAATAAGTCCCGATTTCAGCAAAGCATTTAACATATCTTTAACTCTACCTTGAGTCAGCAAAGCATTTAAGCAAATATTTGTTGAATCCAGACACTTACACCCTCTATATGATTACCTTCCCCAACATTACACTTTTAGAAGTGGTACCACCTTTGCTTTGCTGGAAAGGGAATAAATAGGCCTCAACTTGACCACTGAGAACTATTGCAAGAAAATTGCACTTGATATTCAGGGGAGCAGTGGCATGGACTAGAGTTTTCTATAATGTATATGGTTACATTACATTTACAATTCTGTATGTTCTTAGATATGGTAATGCTATGTTTTAGAGAGCGATCAAGCAGAAACACAATATGCTTCACTCTGATGTTTCTTACATATGCACTTTCTCAGTCACTATATAGGTCTACATCAACTGCAGATTTGAACATTTCTGTGTAAAGAAGTTGCAGTCCAGTATCATAAGTGCAAAACAAGTCATTACTGATCAATAATACCACTTTAGTCTGTGCAGTGTCACAAACAGTCTGATGAGAATTTTTCTGAAACAGCTGCTTGGAGTGCTTAAGTTTGGAGCTTACCTTGTTTCAGACATAGTGGTTTCTGGACTTATTTCATTCAGCCAGTATACACCTCCCAGCATTTCATCGACTAAGCTGCACACTATTCTTAATGCCTTCTGTTAATTTTCTCCTCCATGATGCTGACTCTGCAAATACCCCCTGAAGAAGTTGTTTTTCCTGTCAAAGAAGCCTTTCGAAATATTAACCACATGCATGTCCTTTTACTTTTGTACTGTCTCATTCTACCCTACTTCTTTTGTCTAACAGACACCAGTACCTAGCTCTAAGTTGGGAGCTACAGGCAGAGCTCCTCTATGAAGTACATAACTTAGGACTAAATATATTTCTCCAGGATCTCATTGCATTAATTTTTAGTGTCTACTGCTTTTGTTACTGAATTAGCTAATCCAATCCATATATCATGTTTGCATAATGACAGGCAAAACCTACAACTGATATTTACCTCAAAGTTTTCTTCCTTTTCTGAAATGTCTGTTCCAGACTTGTATTCTCAATGGGTTTCAGAGGTGGAAGCAGAAATCCTTCCCTTGTCAAAGGTGGAGTATGAACGAGTTACACATGATCAAGTAGTAATGGCTGAGCACCATCCAAGTTACAACCACCCTCTATGATTCAATGGGTCTGTTCTTATCATAAATTAATTACAGAGCAATAGGACTCATTTCACCTCACAATGAGAGAATATCAAGAAAAGGCAGTTGCTTTCACCTTTCTGTGGTTTATGAGCGTGCTTGCAACTGTTGCACCTGATCTCCAAATTACCTGATTGAAAATTTGCCATGTTGCTTGTTGCCCTCCTTTGAGAAGTTCCACCTAGAGTGATGTCTCCCTGGAGGTGCTCCTGATTTAAACAGATGTGTTACAACACAGGACTTTTATAAATCCAATTGAGTGCCCTCCTTCTCATTAGGATTGATTACAAATTATCTGTATCTGAGCAGCATAGCCATCTTACTCCTCAAAAGGCTGGAAACGTGCTTCAGATCCTTATTTAAAAAGAAATAAAGTTTAAACCTTTCCACAGGTAAAGATCTACTGGCAGATACTAGCTCTCTGCATCAAAGAATCACAATGTTATTTTAAATTACTTTTTTTTTCTAGCTGATCCTTAGCCTGAATGGCCATGCCTGAGATTAATGAATTTAATCTTGCTATTAAAACAAACTAGTGTTAGCAACAGGCATTAAGGACTGATCTTTTCACAAGGGCTCTGCTCATAATGTGTAAGGATTTCAGTGTTATTCATGTGTGGTACATCAGTTTTGAACACAGTCAGTGCCCTAGTCGGAACTGTAGGATTAACCTAGTTTTCTTTTTAAGGATTCTAAATGAAAAATATTTATATTTCATTGGGAAATTTGGCATCTGTGGTCCACAAATACATCTGAAATCTGAATTTGTTCTGCTCCTCCTGATGGGAAAGCAGAAGACCTGCACCTTCCCCCTCTCATATGGCAAAAGTGATGAAAGCGTGTTGTTTTCCTAGGAGTGATCAAATACACTCTACATTTACGTGTTTCAAGAGTGTTGACTTGTGCAACTGATTTGCCTGTGATTTGTGTCCTTGGGGAACATTTTTCCTGACTGGCAGGAGAGACATCAGAAACCTGTAGTATTCTTTCGATTTCCTCTTTATGGTAGTAGCTATTCTCTTGATTATTACAAGTTTGTGAGAAAATAACAGACCATTTCAGACTTTGGAGAGGAAAATGTCTGTTCTTTAGACTTCAGAGTAATTATACTAGAGCCTTGTAGAAAGGTATTTGCTTTTCCTCTCTATTAATGAAACCCAGTCTTCTGAAGAAGGAAGAGACACTTTCTGTCCACTCAAGTATGTAAAGATAGATCCCATCAACTTTAAAGAAGGATCTAAAATCTAAGAATGAGCCCAACTTCTAAGTCTTACATCCTAGGGACCGTGCTTAATTGATTTTGATCGCTTTTTTTTTTTTCATCTAGCTTGCTGATGAATAAGAAAAGGTGTACTAGATGTGAATTAAGGTTTCGATTATTCTGTATTCAAGTATAACCATATAGCATGGAAGACTATGTACTGTTATCGCTATTCTAACTTCAAGATGGGGTTTGGGTTTTTTTGTTGTGTGCACCTTTTGACAAAAAGGCAGAGCATATTGACTCCTTTAAAACACTGAGAGTGTTTTACAAAACTATGACCAGTTCAGCACCTTCCTCAAAATGACAGAAAATCTGATATATGGTGACATGGGAGGATTTTGAAAACACTAGTGTTTAGCAAGCCTTTTCTGAGGACTGATCATATTCACATAAAATTAGGGACCTTGGCCAATTTGATGGTGTCTATCCTAATTCAAGATTCCTCTCTGAGTTTCAATCATGCACCCAGAATGATTCATAGGCTGTATTAAACAATAAATGTGTTGTATTTTAATTGAGGCTAAGGCAACCAGTGAAAGCAAGTGTCAGATTATGAGGCGGCATCTCCATTTCCTGTTTCCTAATTATTTATTTGTTGTTTGTTTTCTTAGGCAAAATCACCAAAGTAGAACCTTCCAGTACAAAAAGCTTAAATAAAAGCATCATCTTCTGCAGAAAAGTCTTAAAATCCTTATGGCAGCTTCTAGTTCATTCAGGGATCCTGAGACATTTCTTAGTGGTAAAGATTTCTCTCCTCAGATTTAATGTTATTACTTCCTGCCTGTGATGAAAGGCAACAATAGATTGGATTTAAAGTGTTTCTGTTTCATCCAGGCTTCTTTACTTTGCATGATTTTTCCCAGATATTTCCCAACATAGTAACAGATTTCTAATATGAAGATACTGATACAGAAAAGCATTTCCTGTTTTCTTTTTCTTCACAAAAATACATCAGAAAACCTTTGTTACCTGCCTCAAGAGATGTTCATTTTCAGATGAGCAGGTATATGCATAGCATGATCTCATCAAGGAATGGATTTCCTTGGTGTGTTCTTATTCTGAAAAAGTTCTTTATCTTTACAAATAAAAGTATATGATAGTGATTTTTTTCTTTAATAGAAATTTTTTTCTTTAAATAGAAGAGCAGTCAAATATGGCAGAGCAAGTTCTTCTTGAGAGCAAAACTGTAAAAAATATAGCTTAATACAAAACTTTCTCAGTTCTAATAATGTGACTGAACTCATAACAAAACTTTTCCCTTCAACAGGAGGGATTCAAGGGCCATTTTCTGTATCTAGCTGCTTCTGTTCCAGTGTTCTTAATGAAAGGGTATCTAGGAGAGCTTTACCACCCTTCCCCATTTGGTTTTAATCAACATGTTACAAAGATCTGAGAAGTGACAGGCATATAGCCTATTAAACAAAGATTACAAGACTTTGAGACCAAGCTAACTTTTTACTCTCTGAAGACTTAAGACACTGCTTGGAACAGTTTTTAGTTAATATAAAA
This sequence comes from Heliornis fulica, assembly GCA_013399135.1. Taxonomy (NCBI): domain Eukaryota; kingdom Metazoa; phylum Chordata; class Aves; order Gruiformes; family Heliornithidae; genus Heliornis; species Heliornis fulica. The sequence continues at coordinate 14,568 of VXBZ01003188.1, forward strand.
CTAGATTCATTGAAATACTTGTGGCAAAACAAAAAAAAACAACAGTAGAGAATACACCATTTTCATGCAGATACTAAGTGCAAACAGAATGGCATTGCTTATTTAACTTGTGGTGCATAGCTCAGAACATCACAGCCACTTCGCATGCCATTTATTTAAACTTTTTCTCAATTGGTGGTTCCTCATGGAGTTTTTAATTTCCTGACCACTTTTGGGTCACAAATGGTTTACCTGAATTAGGAGGCGTGTGTGTGTACACATCAGCTATGTGCACACATAGCTATACAAACTAGGATGGGATATCGATTGCTCTCTCCTGGCAGATCACAGAGGGTCACAGTTTATGACTCCATCCTGGTAGTAAAGACTTAAGTGCATTACAGCAAATGTGCCAGCCTAATGATTTTCAGCACTGTTGACACTTTAGAGAAGAATGTGGCTTAGGGAAGAGCTGCAGAGGCAGATTCAGGTTTTCCTCATTCTGTCATCTGCTCCAGCAGTCTAGGAGTATGCCACTATTAACAAAACAAAAAATACATTGTAATAGTTTTATGGGCATATTATACATAACTTTGCCAATTTTCATCAAAAAATCACCATTTGTAAGTTTATAAAGATGGTGAAATTTCAAACTAAATCAAATCTCAGTTCCATTCCTGGTACAAAATTATATACTACCAGGAAAAGTTCCCTGAGTTAAAAGAATGTTGTACAGTCTCATACACAAACAAAAACAGTTAGATAAAAAGGATTACAAATGTCATGACAAATACTTAATATTTCTATAGTTGATAATAATTCTTTGATGTTTCATATTAACCACTATCTAGTAAAAAAACAAGAAAAAAACTAAAAGGAAAAAGACATTGAGATTAAAACAAATGGAAAATTTTGTACTTTGCAAAACCACTTACTGAGTATTGTTGATATCACACTGTTCCCTGATCTCATGAGAGCTGAGAGATTTTAAAATGAGAGGGAAAAATAATTGCCTCAGAACCACTAAAGTCATAATTATATTTCCTTCAGTTTCCAGGAAGCAGTCCTGAGCAATAGCAAAACAGAAAACCCCACAAAACCAATCAAAATTCTCATTTCACAGAATTACTCCTAAATATCTATATGAAATTGGATACTCTGAAGAGCACTTGGGCTACACAAAATCAAAGCTGCAGCTGTTGTTATGATTAAGCTCATTGAATCAGCCAAACTACTGAGTCCCAAACTTCTGTCCTCTCACTTTTGCTTCATTTTGCCTCCATGACCTACACTAGGCCTGCTACCGAAAGCAGGATACCATCAAGAAAATATAGCATTTATTCAAGCAATTAATTATTTAATGCCAACTCACTCTCTACCTCCATCACTTTTCCATATTGCTGGGAAAATCGTATACCTAGCTCATTGCTTTGACCACATCAACCTGCTTCATGACCATTTCCACTGAATCTCATGTCTCAAAACGTCACTGTAAAACACTTATGATATTTTAAATACATATAGGTTATATAATAACAGTATTAAAATGTGCTTTATATTCTGTATTGAAGCTGAGTTGATTTCAGTCAGTCTCAATGTTTTAAAGTGTACATTTTGTCTAAAAGATATTGCTTATGAAATCGGGATTTAATTCTATCAATATATTTTGTTAAAATAGAAAAAAATAATTATTTTTAAGAGCATATAGTAAAAGTTGATATTACAAACTGCATTTAGCTTTCAAATACCTATGAACTGGCTCCTCAGATAAGATTTAAAAATTGTTGGGAGTGGAGCACTGACATATTTTGTTTAAAGCTTAGCAATTGTAGGGTTTTTTTCCCAGCCTGTCCTAATACAAATTATTTTCATAGCTTTACACTGAGCATACCTTTTTAGATGTCCATTGTGCATTCAGTATTAATATTGATTATGAATGAATATTCCATGTTGATATTACTCACATTAATGTTATTGATCTACATATTTGATTTTTTATTGGCAGTTCTTGTTCCTTTATGCTTCTTCAATTCAATGATAGCTCAAATTTAGGAAAAGCTTTGCTTATAGTAAGAATAAAACACGGAACTTCATATCTTGATTCTTCAGTGGAAACTGCTTAAAGATTAATAATGCTCAACTGTACACCTCAGCATTAATACAAGAACATCCTATAATAAGCATGGAGAAAGTATAAACATCTGATACCAGTAAGTGATATCAGGGGCAAACGAACGTGTTTAATAGAAACTGCCTTTATCTTGCAGTCACCTGAGATACTCTTGAGTTTAAATAATGTGCCTGTGTGGATCCCAACTGCACACCAGAGTTTTACACATGCTGTTTAAAAGCATCTGCAGATATCATCTGTAGACAGCAGAAGCTTATCTATATATTTGCTACTGTGAACACCAGCCCTGGCTGGTAGATCACACTTACTTTCTGAGAGACACATTCAGTCTTCCCCTCTTCTCCTGGTAGGCCACCTACTCCTTCTCTGAGGGGGCTTTGAAGAACATTTTGGCAAGATGGAAAAAGCTGTTACAGAAACTACCATAAAAAAAAAAAATTGTAAATCTCAGTCATATTTTGCCAGAGGGATCAGGGTTTAGGTGAATTAAGCTTCACAACTTCAGGCCCCAGATCCATGAGCCACGGCTGTCTCCACACTGTGCATTCATGTAAAAAAGGCTATGCCCCCCTCCACTTAGCCCATGGCTCTAGAGTAGCAGCAGCTGAACCAGATGCTCTATTTATTTTCCAGTCTTGCCAATGAAGAAAGATGAGGACTGTATCACAGGTGTCCTTAGGCACATACAGCTGGTTCACAGGCCTCCATTTAGAAAACACCGAAGAAAAATTGCAGATATTTTAACCTAAGATGTTTCTAGAGCATCCTTTCAGCACCTTATTTAAACAGTTAAATGCTTTGGTGCTTATTGTTAACACCTAATCTGAACCTGTTGGTGTAGTGTGTAAACCACTGAGGAGACTGATTACATCAATGAATCTTTCATTTTGAAATGCAGGAAAGTAGGGAAGGGCTCAGCTGAATTGAAAGTCCAGAGGAATGTACCCCATCCAACCTCCACTAGTAACATAAAAATGATTGTTTAGGGAAACTAAATAAAGTGTTACAAGAAGATAAAATTATACTTGATTTTTTTTTCTTTTTCAGAACCACACAAGAAAGAAAAAATTATGGAAACTGGTGAATATTCTCCCTTTTTTATCTTATTTTTCAATTATCCTATTGTTTTAAATTAACTGATGTCAGAAGTCAATATTTGCTTTCTGTCTTCACAGCCAAAACAGCAAAGAAAGAAAAAGTACACGGTAAGACTAGTGAAAGTTTTGGATCTTCTGGTTTGCCTTTAAGTTAAGAAGTGATTAGGTAAATGAACAACAAAAATGAAGCTGTAAATCAAGATTTTGTGGTTTAATCAAAGTTACTTGAGCAAGCAAATAGCTGTCGAGCAGCCATTTTATCTTCTGAAGCTGGGATCTGACTGAAGATTGCAGATCAGAACAACATTTTTTCTCCTGTTCAAGGAGGAAGAAGAACTGCTTGGGAGCTACAGTAAAGGGATGGAGAACAAAACCCAAAATAGGAGTTTTAGAGTGGGAAGGGGAAGAAAAATGTTGGTGGTTTTATTCTGGTTTCATTCCAAGTCCCCATACCTATGTATTTTAATGTTGTAGCTAGGTGTTCTAATTCCTGACTAGAATCTTCTCCAATTTATCCAAATTTGGGAGAGCATAAAGATTTTCAACTCCTTTTAGAGCCAAGGTTGATGACTCATTCATCAGATGACTCTGGTTTCTCAGATATAGAGTCTGAGCAAAAAAATACCTACAGTAGACAGTCAATTTATAGAAAAATGAATCTGTCCTCTTCCATAGCACAAAATCCTATCACAACTCTTCAAAATGGAGATGCAAATATTGGAGTAAGAAAAATGTGGTAGTTCAATTAATTTGGATTAAATAATTGAAATTGGAATGAATTAATTGGAATAATTGGTTAATGCAGTTGTGAAGAATAATAAAAGAATTACAATAAACAAAAAAAATGCCCAAGTAAACTTCAGAAAATGGGTCTTCACCTATATCTGTACTAGAAGAGTTCTAAGCTTTGAGTTTTCAACAAACTTGTAGAAAAAAAAATTAAAAATCTTTATGCACCCAAATTACTGAAGCAGTTAAAAGGATATTTTTATCACATATCATGCACTTATGTTTACATGTGCTTTTTCTAAAACATCTCATCCTCGTTACTTGAAAATAGCAGGGCTACCAAAGTTCCATAAATACCTATTGACCATGTTTTCCATTGGTTTTAATCTACAGGTTAGTTAGTCTTCGGCCATGAGATTATACAAGCAAACAACATATGTGTGTTTCCATTTCCCGCTACATAAATAAATAAATAAATAAATAAATTCCTACCTGAATTGATAGGTAGCATGTTGCCTAAGGGAAATAGTGTTAAGATCAATCTTAATTTACTTATGCTTTTGCAAAATTCGTTTCCTTTTTTCTTTTGTTTTGCAGCATCTGTTGAAACTCTAAAGCCAAAAGGTGAGTAAAAGTGGTTGTTTTCAAAATTTAAATAGAAAAATGCTGTTGCTTATTGTTAATGGAAAAACCTTTTTTGCCAAAACTTATACAGGTGTGACTTACTTGTGAAAGGCAGAAAGCAGACATGACACGAAGGACAATGTTTCTCTTTTTGCCAGTCAAGCTGCAACACAAATCCAGTGACTGAACAGTTGCTCTCTTTGCTGAGTCCAACTCAGCATAAAAACTTTTGCATAGAAACTTTTACTGGGAGGTTTAGTGAAACAATCTTCTCCTTGCTTTCATGCAAGAATTGCTGATGTGAGAAGGCAGAAGCTATGGGAGCATCAGTGCTTGCTCCAAAGATTTCTCCTTTCCAGAAGTCACAGGGAACTGTAACTGGAAAGTCACAGGGTTACAGTTCCCTGTGACGGGAATACCAAATACAGTTCCCTGTGACGGTTTTGGTATGAGTTTCATACCAAACCAAATTGGTGTGAAACCTCAAGTGCTGAAGTTTCAGCCGAGCAAACATTTAATTGTTCATGTCAGTGTCTGATTTTTACATATGTACCATGCAAGTTACTAGCTCCAAATTGCCTCCAACAACATTACAGATGTGAATTGTATCCTGGACATAAATGGAAAACGGAATGGCAAGTCAGAAACTGACCTCTCTCACTTCATGTTAACTCATATTGATAACCACCATTGCTTTATAAATATTCCCCTTAAAACAAATGGGACTGTATGTATCAACTGCAGACACTTGTGGTGTCCAAGTTGTCCACCACAATTTGAAGGTAGGGAAATGAACATTTCCAGTTTTTAATACGCTGCTGTCATTCAAGCATCTTCTTTTACTTCAGTGTTCATCTCTGAAGCCTCATTCACATTAACCAGCAAATACTTACACAAGTTGTCAGGCTGAATTGCAGGCCAGTAGAGCGCTCTTCTGGAGTGTGAGGAAGCTGTGGAGATTAACACAATGAAATCAAACCTGATACATTATTCCCTTTATTGGATGCTCTTAGGTTCACTGCTTCATGGGTTAAATTCATAATGCTGTCATTGCTCTGCAGCTAATTGTATTGAGCAAAACAGAAACCAGAGTAATTTAGGCATTTGTTGTCCTTGTGTTCTCACTAGACAAAACAGAGAAACTAATGAGGGAAAAAGTGAGTTAAGCTTCTGCATTTTTAGTGAATTGTAGGGAGCCAAAGCTGAAAAAAAAGGTAGTCTTGCTGCTACGGGTGATTGAATACAGATTTCCCCCATTACTTAAGCCTCTAAGCAAACCTTTATGGTATGTTTCTTCTCTGTAACACTTCACTATGCATATAAAGTCAACATTTCAACACCTGTGAACCCAATTCTGCCAAACCTGTGTCCATCAGGGGCTGAAAAGAAGTGAACCAGTTGTTTCTTGCAGAATTAAGTCCCTTTCTGCAAACTTGAAGGCGGTGGGTGAGCAGGGAGGTAAATATTGGGAAATGTTGTCACATAACTTTTGTAATTGTTACTCCCACTGATTGTATTTATCCTTGTTGTGGTCACTCATAAAGTTTACAAATGGAACTAGAAGGGCTTCTCAGATAACAGACCTTTTACCTCTACGATTTATTGCTCTGAGTACCCTCAAATCTTTCTGGTGAATACAATATTTCATATTTATTTAGATAAAGAGCAAACATTAGTATCTGTAATGGGTCTTCATTGTGTCTCCAGCATTTTTCAGGATGGAAGCAAACCTTTCCTTATGAGTTATTGAATTAAGAGCACTTGTAAAGAAATTAAAGGAAGTTGACAGTTCATTAACAATGAACAGAAATTATAGGTTTCTATTCTATAAAGGAAGAGTCATTCTGTTATTCTTGACAAACAAAACTGTTGTTTTCTGTCTCACAACTTAAAATGTTTGTCTTAGCCACCTGAGTTTTACCCATAATTATTCTCAGTATTTAAGTAAATAAAAATTTTTTTAATCAGTCGCTAACCTCCATTAGAAAGAAAGAGATGATGTTATCTCTGAAGCAATTTTTAATTTCTGAAAAATTACTTTTTAACAAGTAATCTAAATTTAACTTTTATGTTGCTAGTTTTGAAATGCAAACAGCCTGTACTCCAGGGGAAAATTACATTTATATTAAAATCTAACAGTTTTTCCTTTTGCCTCTTAGCAAGAATCACAAAGGAATGTTGTTATTTTCTTCTAAATATAATTTTTTATGATTCCAGACAAATTCTACTAGTCTTCAATAGCTATACCTTCCACTAAGTCTGAGAAAGCCCATTGTTTTACAATATGAATCTGTTTGTCTTTATTGCTACTGTCTATTTACTTCTTTCCCATTTTCCTGTTAGTAATACGTTTGGACTCAGCAGCTCTCTGGATGCAATGTGGTTTCTAATATTCAGTAGCTTCTGGAAAACTAACATTTTTAAGCTTATTTGTGGAAGGCAAACAGTCCTGTTCTGAAAACAAGGGAGGTTTTTGATGAAATTCTCTTCTTTGGCAATTAATTAAAAAATAATCTGCTGGCATAGAAGTCGGTCTGGGCCATTCCTGCTATCTTTTACTACTGATGAACCGTCAAGCTCATATGAAATTTTGTTGCATTTTCTCACAAGAGGTACAGTAACACCACTATGCCAGGAAACTTTTCATTTCTCCATGTGACAGAACAGTTCCTAAATCATAACTGACACTTCTTAGGTTCATGATATTTTGATATTAGGGATGTCACGATGAGCTCCTGCTTCTGACTTCAGGGTTCAGCGAGTGAGGTGTTTGTTCTCTCCAGTCTGCATGGTTTCTTTTAGCTTTCCTTCACACTGAGAAAGCATTTCAAGACAATTTAAAATCAGTGACATTTTTGAATGCATATTTTTATGTGGATGTTAGTTATGCAACCTGACTCTTTTTGGATATAAACATTCTGACAAATTTGATTGGAGCCTGCAAATATTGAGACTGCAGAAATATTCAATTGATGAATTTCTCTCCTGGCTACTTTTAGCATAGAACAACGTCTGGTAAGCTTGTTCTCATTTGTTTCCAAAGAGCTTATTATAGAGTCAGAGAAACAATTATCATAGAAGTTATCCATTTTATCTAAATTAACCCAAGCTGTCAAGAATTTTGCTGACAAATGACAAAATATAAATGGGAGTCCAGACTTCATTACTTCATCTTTTAAAAAAAAAACCTATAATTTTCTGAAAATACATATCCCTGACAAATTTCTACTTTTATCCTTATGTGCATTCATTTTATGTTACACTATTTTTTGCAGGTTTTTTTGGTGTGTTTAATTCAGTTTTCTAAGGGTTTTTTGTTTTCATTTTTTTTAGCACCTCATGTTATGCTAAGGAGAAAATTGTAATACATTATAATATACCAATGTTACTTACACCACATGGTTAAAAGATCAGCTTTTCAAACGGATCATCTAGCATTTTTTACCAAGGTATCACCTTTCAGGCTGCCATCTAAGAGTGGCAATATCTTTGAAAATGCTCAGTGGATGGAATGAAATCTTCAGCTATTCAGAAAGCTTGTCCCTGTTCTAATAGAAATAAAACAAAACCTTCTTTGGAGTCAAAGAGTGACACTGTGTGCAGGCTTCCTGTTTATACAGACTGTTAAAGTGATGCCTATTACCTTATGATAAAAGACATCTCAGCATTGCCAAACTAGCTCCCACCTTCTTCTTCAAAAAGCAAAAGGAGCAATGCAAAGTCCTGTTTGTCCTTCTAGATACTACTCTACTGTGTCCAGATGATGCTACTTGGCAGTACCCAGAAGTTACTAAAGCTCTGATCTGTCTCAGCAAGTTCTTCTTTACAAACACTCACAGAAGTGTTGCACATTACTGAACATGGTGATAGCCAGAATACTATTAATAGTACTAGATGTTATTTTTAAATAGCAGCCTCAGTATTTCTCAAGGATGGCTAGCTCCTTCATTATAAGTGTACTTATAGTCTACCACCACCACATGAATCTGATGACTCTAAATACCTGATCTCAGAAAGTTGTATTGCTCTCCTAGCTCCTTTTGCAGCTTTAGAAGCTAAAAATACATTTTGGAATGTATGTGGGACAGGTTTGTGGTGCCCCTTTTCATATCCCTTTTTTTCATATTAAATTAAGCTTGTTCTTTAATATGTTGACCATTTCCTGAAAATCTTTAGAAGCTCTGTGGTTTGTTCAGTGGCAGGACTCAATGCTCAGATTCATCTAGGCATGTAGGTGTCTAGTTTACTGCTGACTTAGGTAGCCTTGCTGATATGGGCATAAGTAACATTGATGTTAATATCAGACCTCTGCAAAAAATGTTAAGGTGCTTTGCTCCTCTTTGGTTTTCCATATGTCCAGTAAAACCACTACAAAATTAGGTACTTGGATAGAAAAGGAGTGCTAGCTGAGCTGACTCGCTTGAGCCATCTTGCCCAGCAGCTTCAGAAGGCTTCCCTGCTGCTTGGCCTGCAAGCCTTGCCCCAGCAGGACCATGAGGACACCTCTCCAAGAGCACCTCATAGGTCCTTTGAGTTCCCTGAATTTCTCAGCATAAATAATGATAGCAGAACATGAACCTTGATATTTACCTTGGCTCTAAAAGTCAAGCTCTTAATTTATAACTGTGATTTGCTGCAATAAAACACTGTGTTAAAAATGTTTCTATGCTTGACAGGTTGAAATAACAAGCTGAGGGGATGTTGTGTGCTGATAATTCTGTACCTGCAATGACATTTCTATACTTATCAGTCATTTGATGTAAATTAATTTTCACCATCCACTTTATAACCTGCCATTTTTGCTGACTGTTCTTTGCACTACTTTTAAACAAGGCAATAACAACACTGAAGTTTATTTTCTTAATGCTACATATTTTGTCTAAAACCATGCAAGAGGATACCTTTAAAATCAAAGCAAATTCCCCATTCAGTATGTGCTATAAATTATAACCACAAAAGCTTTGTGTTACAAAAAATGGAGTGTTGGAAATGTCATTTACGGATAAACAAATATAGTTACTATATATTTGCTAGACTTAATCCTGATTAACTCAATTCCATGAGAAAATATGTATCTTGTCCCAATTGCATTCAGTAATCCACAGAAAATCTAGTGCATTGCCAAACCTGCCATGCAAATTTTCAGAAAGTATAAAAGATATCCTTATTTTTATAATCTACTTAAAAGACTGAAGTCTGAAAAGATTCCTTCCTGCACCTTCTCATCTTAGATCATTGAATTTTTAGTATGGAATGCTGCAGAAATAATCTCTGTCCTCTGTCTCTCAAACTGTGCCGATCAATTTAGGAACAGTGCAAGCTAAACACTGTGAATAATCAATTGGTTATATAAGCACAGACATCGTAACTGGGAGAGTTACAAATTCTTCCCCTTGCATCAGTGGAGGTCTAGCATCCCCACTGCACAAGTGGTTTGGTTGGCATTCTCTCTTGCACACAGAAATCTCGGGATTCACAAGGACCCAGCTAGGTGTCTGCACCATGTTGTCTGACTCATTAAGACTAACTACGTGCTTAAAATTAAGAATGTGTGGAAGTGCTTTGCTTGCTTAGGGATACAGAACAGAGGCTTCTGCTGGTGCAAACAGAAAACCAAAGTAGAGACTGGGTGAAGTAACTGGACAAAGCAGAGACCTGCTTGCTTTTCTCTCTCCTCCATTATTTGATTTGCACTGCAATTTACCCTCTGTTCCACCTGAGATCAAGAAGACAATGTTGATATGTATTTTTTGATAGAAAAATAAGTTTCCTGTTTCCTTTTATTCTTTTCTTTTTAAGGTAGGTAAAAAATGCTNAATCGTTTGCCTCAATGGTATCTGTAAGAATTTAAGAAAAGCTTTGACTGCTGGAGCATATCTTACTTAAACCTTATCTTTGTTTTGCAGCAGTACCTGAAAAGAGAGAAGAAAAGGCGAAGAAAACAGAAGAGCACGGTAAAGAATAAACCAAAGCATGTTGGCATTATCTCTTGTAAAAGACAATGGCACAGAAATAAAAAGCTCATATTCAGACAGCTGAGTGAAAGCTCTGCTAGTATTTGCCAGTTTATCAGAGCAACAGGGAATTTCAACCAGAAAATTGTCTTTGTCCCACTTCCACAAAACTGCAACCCCCACAAAAGCCTCAGATGAACAGACCACCCACTGCAGCTTAAAGGTCCCGCGCTGGGACTTTATCGCCCATAGATCCTGCAAGAGGTTTTCTGCCCCTGTAGTCTGGGAAGTGATCAGCCTTTACTGTTCATTCTTAGAGAGCAACTTGCAATAAAGTAAAAGGGCAGAAGCCCCCCAAAGTCAGGTGATATGCCTTTCTTACCCTAAATGATACATTAGCAACATGAAGAGCCACAAAGGTCCACTGCAGAGAAAACTCAAAAGCTTTTCAGAGCAAAACTGCTAGGGGTTTGTAGCAAAAAGCTTACAACTGGTACATATGAGGCATGAATAAGAATGTCTGGGAGTGGAACACCAGAAGGAAGGATACAAGAACCATATGTTTATGGAACGTGGTTCAGAAGGTCACAGATTCTACGCAGCTTCCCCAGCCAATCAGAGCAGGAACACCAAGGGGCAGTCTACATGCAGGCTAAATTAAAACTCAAGCTACTGAGTGATGACGATGAACATGAAAATCTTTAAAGCATTTGCCCAAAGATATGCCTTTTCCCATTACATATACTTATTATTTATCATTTGCTATTATTACTTTCAGCATTATAACCTGCATAGTTGCTTCTTGTACACTTGAAAACAATCCATACTTTTTTAATTAGTATTTAAATTAGTAATGGCATAAATATGCAAAGCTCTCTTATTCTTCTTATGATGCACATCCTAATCTATTGTGTTCTGTAGCTGTCTACCAACATGATTTTGTATTTACTCATGTTCAATTTTACAGTTAGAACCTTGATGAGTAATTTGGCATTTTCAGTCTTAACATACTAGAATTTTTTCAAACTTGCCGGTAAAGTTTAGAATAAGGTATGACACATTTACAAATGTTGCTGTGGTCACTTGAGCTATCATCCTTTTATTTTCCCCTCAGCTACAGCTTTACTCAGCATTACTCAAGCCAGAGCAGGCACACTGCAGCAGCTGTCAGCTGCTTGTTAGTTGTCATGGAAAATGTTAAAATTAGGTGAGCCTTGGCCTAGATTTCAGTCGTTGTTAGTCTGGGTATCTCCACACTCCTTTTCATTGCCGTACAAGTGCTTCCCCTACCATCTGCACTGCTTCCCTTCAGTTTGGCCAGCTCCTGCAACAATGCTGTGGTGTTTGCTGTAAGACTTGTCCCTTCTACAGTGTGCCACCATTACATGGGACTTTCTCTGCAATATATTTTGATCGTGCCATAAGGAGCACAGACTGAGCAGGACAAACCATAGTTCCACATGACTGGCATTAAGCAGGGATTTCTAAACTGTTGACTGCAATCCCCGTGGTGCTCAAAGGAGGACAAACTCTTTCCCATGACAGCAATGGCAACTGCAGCACCATCTCCCCATTCCAGCAGCCACTGAGTTTCTGCAAGTCAGAGGAGTAAGAGCAACATGTGTAATATCTATTGCAACAATTTCTGCAGGTTCTTCCAAGCACCAGCAACAGCTCAGATCCTCTGCTTCACAAAGGCAAACACAAATTATTTCAGACAGGTATTGCCTCTGCTTTTCATTTCTGCACCCTACATGTATGGAGATACTGCCAACGCATTGATCACTCAAAGACAAATGAGCCAAAAGAAATTGCAAGCTTTATATATATATGCATATATAATCATGTACTTCTATTTCTCATGTAAAATGAAAAAATAAGATAATGGAAGCAGCTCTGAGTTATGTTTTGATTGAAGACAATACTGTACCTAATTCACTGATCCCAGGCATCTGGAAGCTCTGAGGAAAAGTGAGAAGTCTCCATCAGGAAAGTATGACTGTATCAGGAAATAGTTTTTAAGCTGAAAGGGGCTTTTGAGACTATTAGAATGAGAAATGAAGTAATTTTTCAGCTAGCTCTTGAAAACCTAAATACATGTTGAAAAGTAGACAGACTGACCTCATCAAAATTAGGACACTAAACATAAGGAGACTTGCAGAAAAATCGTGAGTTTTGGCAGGTCTATTTGTTTAGGAATCAGGACGCAGCTTCATTGTTTCAAAGAGGAAGGCTTTAGGGATCAAACCTGCTTTTGCAGCTTTGACCTCAAACCCCTGTGGTCTGGAAATGGGTGAAAAGGTTGTAACAATATTTCAGTTTACTGATCTTTTACTGGTAGTGAAGCAAAGTTGGCATGTAACATTTTCAGCTGTTCTGAGGAGAGAAAGAAGGCAATGAACTGCCAGAAGTGTCTGGGAATGCCAGTGCTTCAACTCTTTGCCCTATTTCTTTGAAAAATGAAACAAGAAAGTGTCAGTTACAAGGGAGTTACTGCCGATTATTGGGGTAACAGAAATAATAATTAAAAAGAAATTATGAAAAGGTTGTGGGTTTTTTTTCTTGTGATATCAAATAATACTAACAAGGAGTTAATTACCATTAGTTAAAGCAGGTCATTTGACACTGTTTTTTTTTATGCTCTGGTTGCATGTCTGACCAGTACTAACTAGGTGGGAACCATGAACATTTTTTACATACACTGTAAAGACACAATGGAGTGGAAATAACTTTCAAAGTATATTTAAGCATTTAAGTACAACATATATTTAAATACATTTTCATTGGCTAATTGCATCAAATATAATTTCCTGTGTGAACATGTATTTTTATATTTTTCTCTTTTTTCACTTTTGCTTCCCTTCTCTTTCCTCAGGTAAACCAAAGATGAAACAAGGAAGTAAGCTATAGCTTTGCATATTGCTTCTCTGCATGACTGATAAAGCATTGTCAGATTTATAAATGAGAAAAAATGTATAAATGCTCCTGCTGCTACTCAGAATTGTAGTTTATGGTTGATTAGACTAGAAATGATAAAAATCTGATAGTAAGAATAGTTATTTTGATAAATTCTAGACTGCTTAAACCAAATAAGTTTCATGCCAATACTGTATATTCTTCCCTGACAAAAGGAAGAGACTTGTGGAGTGTCAGCATGAAAAAGTTATTTAAAGTTTATATTTATTGTCTTAGTGACAAGATTCTTCTGTCTACACCTACAAGGCTTGCAAGAAATCTCAGCTCTGTGTTATGATGTCAGTACGAGCTTAAGACTGCAAATCAGTACAAAGCAAGTAACACAAGGCTTTTGTCATGGGATTTGTGCTACAGGTTGTCATTTTGCCAAGTTATGGCAGACTGTCAACCAGGTCTCAGTAAATCCAGTCCTACAGAATATGGGCAGTGCTTATTTACACTCTAATTTCCAGGTCAGTCCTCAGTATTTTTTTTAATTCTTCATCAGCACCTCTGTCACATGTCACAGCATCATAAAAACCATTTTTTTCTGAAGCACTTTCCCAGAGGTTTCTTTGTTTGGGAATAAAACAAAAGAAGTTTGAAGTAAATTTTGTCAGGTAATGGCTTAAATTTGGGGAAAAGTGCCAAACTGCCAAAGGGCCAGCTTTGTGCTTTCTAGTTAATAAAGTTGAAAACCAACCTTTATCCCATATTAAATTGAAGCTTGCAAATTTTATAGGTTTCATAGTTAAACTGATAAAACACAGTTTGTGGATTGAAGTCTCTGAAAGGAAATGGGTGAATTTCATAAAACTCTTTCAATCACTCTGTTTTTTTGCTATTTCTTCCAATATACAGTTATAGTCTCTCATATGATCTAGATGCATTATTCTCTCTTATGATTAAATCTCACAGTTTCACTCAGTTATAGTATCTGACTGTCACTTTACAGTGTGAATATTTCTTTTACAGATCCTGGAAAAGAGAAAGAATTGAAATCTCCAGCTGTTACAAAAGATAAAGGTAACACAGCAGGACATATTTGTATAAAACCCTAAGATCTATGTGTGTCAAGAAATAAAATAGCTTTAAGTGAATTGTCCATTTTGTTTTTATGGTATAGTTTAGTTAGCATAATTTCTCTAAGTTTATGATAAAATTTAATTCACATTACTTGGATCAAAAGTGCAAATGGATCCTTGGTAATAAGAATCATCTGTATGAAAACCTAAAAAATCCAAACTCAGAATTTAGAAACACTTGTTAACATTTGTTATTACAAGCTGCAAAGTGAAATAAGCTTTGAGTGATTTTGTTCTTTCATCGCACAGAAAAGTTCAGTGTTTCACTTTGTGATCATGCTAAAACTGATGGAAAACAGTTCTGTACTACATATTTAATTGGGATCATATCTCAGTCAGAAACTCCAATTATTCAATCAATCTTCATCCCAGAGGTATTATATGTTAATCTTTTATCACTCTAGCTTGAAGATTAATAAATTATTTTTACAGAACATGCTAAAGAAAAGGAAGGAAAGAATCCTACAGCTTTAAAGGATAAAGGTAAGAATACACAATAGAAATAGAACTTGTTGAAAACCACACAAAGTAAAATGAAGTTATCAATTTTTAAATAATCATTATAAATCTTTCCCACAACTTATCTTAACCAATGAACATTTAATTGGATAAAATATTCTACTGGATTTATAGGATAAGAAAAGAGAAATAAAAGGACATAAATAGAATATGGTGAGCCAATTTTTGTTCAGAAGTCTCAAAATGAATTCAATTAATATCATAGAGCCACTCTGAGCAGTAGTTCTTCCTAAGAACTTGCTTTTCAGAGCAATACAAAGTGTTTAATGGGAGCAAGTTAAAAAAGTTTGAACTGTTGCTTGCATAGATCTGTGGACATAATAGGAATAAAGTGATGTTTATGAACATGTGAGTGGGCAATGTGCTCTCTGGAATCTGTAAAAGCTACAGTTAAAAACCCAATCAGCCACCTGTGACTGAGACTTGGTCTGAACCTTTCTGCTTGATTCCTTATTTTTTATCCAACAGTTCCCGTGACTGTTTTAATGTGTCCAGAGTAGATGGTTAGGTCAGCTGTATTTACTTTCCTCCATTATTTTGCTGGGTGCTTTTTGCCCATCATACTAGATATCCTTTCTAGAGATGGCTGGATTGGAAAGAAGTGACTAGGTAAGTCTTATTTGACATGTTCTTTAGGTTCTTCAGGATATGAAGATATATTATATAGGCTTATTAATATATATTCCAAATTATATTTGTTATATGCTATTTCAAACTGACTTCAATAAAGTATTTAGTTCAGGCACAATGGAAATATCCAAAACAAAATCAGTAACAGTCTTATTGTTAGACGCATTTTCAAAATCCTGGAAAATGTCTCACTTCACTAATTGTTTAATTGGGCAATAATAAATTAATCATTTATACACAAATTAAAATTAACTCATAATTATCTGCAAATCCTGTGTTCCATGTATTGTTCTTCAATATGTATTCTACTACTAATGTAGACATGCTCCCATTTAGATGAGCTTAGTTATCTAGACCAGAGCTGTATAGCTAAATTCCCCAGGGGTGCTGTGGCTGTCTTCACGGGATACATATAATCTGTTGTTCCCTTATGGGATTGTGCTGAAAAATTAGAAGAGACACTTAATACACAGCTCTGTCCCTTTCTCCATTGCATGGAGCAGCAGTATGCTCAAAGGATTATGGGGGGCAGGAGGGAGAAGAAAAATAAATGGAGGGTATGACCAAAATGTTTTTCCTCTCTGGCAAGAGTTTCTTTAGGACTAACAGGAAAGGGTTTGCCAGCCCTGAACAAGTTTCTGTAACATCCTTTGCTGTGTCCTTCCACTAGTTGTGAGCTGTTTTTAATCTCAAGGGCTCATGCTCAATAGGTCATCAGTAAGCTCGCAGATGACACTAAACTGGGGAAAGTGTTGATCTGCTTGAGGATAGGGAGGTTCTTCAAAGGGACATGAACAGGCTGGATCAATGGGCTGAGACCAGTGGGATGAGGTTCAATAAGGCCAAATGCAGAGTCCTGCACCTGGGACATAACAACCCCATGCTGTGTGTGCTACAGGCTTGGGGAAGGGTGGCTAGAGAGCAGTCAGGCAGAGAAGGACCTGGGGGTGTTGGTGGACTGCAGACTGAATATGAGTCAGCAGTGTGCCCAGGTGGCCAAGAAGGCCAACAGCATCCTGGCTTGGATCAGAAACAGTGTGTCCAGAAGGACTAGGGAGGTGATTGTGCCCCTATCCTCGGCATTTCTGAGGCTACACCTCTAGTGCTGTGTCCAATTCTGGGCCCCACGCTACAAGAAGGACATGGAGGTCCTGGAACATCTTCAGAGAAGGGCAACCAGGCTGGTAAAGAGTCTAGAGGGCAAATCTTATGAGGAGCAGCTGGGGGAACTGGGGTTCTTTAGTCTGGAGAAGAGGAGACGGAGGGGATATCTTATCGTTGCCTATAATTATGTGACAGGAGGTTGCAGAGAGGTGGCGATGGTCTCTTCATCCAAGTGACAGGTAATAGGACAAGGAGAAATGGACTTGAGCTGCACCAGGGCAGGTTCTGATTAGATGTTAGAAAGAAATTCTTCACTGAAAGAGTTGTTGGGATGTGGAACAGGCTGCTTAGGGAGGTGGTTGAGTCACCGTCCCTGGATCTATTTAAAAAATGGGTAGATGAAGTGCTTAGGGATATGGTTTAGGAGAGGACAGGAACAGTTGAACTTGATGACCTTAAAGGTCTTTTCCAACCTAGTCATTCTGTGATTCTGTGATTCTATGATGAACTTCAATCACTAAGTTATCAACAGGTCCCTCTAACATGACAGAGCATGTTAAAGCTTCACCCAGTCTTCAGAAAAAAATAGGCAAGAATTTATTTTAAATATCAAAAGAGGGGCATGTTATATCAGATTCCCAACATTTTTAAGAAAACAAAACAAAAATCCCCTTTAAAATTTGAACGTATCACTCAAAGTGTTACCAACTAGAGCTTCATACCACTTGATTTACCCCATGTAATACCACCATGCGTGCCCAATGCATTACTGCTTGCTAACAGCAACATCTCAACCTACTGCTTGATACTAAATACAGCTGTGATGCATTGCAGTCTCTTGAACCTCTGCAACAACACTGATGTCCAGCCTGGCCCCTCAGAGCCCTAGAGCAATTGCTGAATCAGTCATAGCTGTTTCCTCTAATAAGCATCAAACTTGCACAGCTCAGTGTCTATATCTAAATATGTGAGTGCTGATTAGCTCAGTTCAAAATATATTAGCAGTAAAGACTCTAGGAAGAACTTACAGAGCTGTGTGGGAGAAGATCTTGAAATCTTGATGCCTTCCTGGGCTATTGCTATTCTAGCAATCTCTAGATTGCTCTGCCACATAAGCTTGTCTTTAGCACTATGAATTCCCTATCTCATTCACAATGTTTGCCCAACCTGGATCTCATAAATTAAAGCCTTATTTCCATGCCACTGCTTCCCCTCTCTGTTGCCTCTTCAGATCTCCACAGCAGGCTTCTGTAAAGGCTAGCAGGTTACTGAGGCCTGCTTTTCACTCTTTGTTACTTGGTGTTTTACAATCTGTTTCTTAAAGTGGATGTTCCTGACAAATAAAAATACACTGAAAGGCACAAGAAAGTAAGGGTTTTTAAGACAGCATGCACATGCTAATTATGTATCTTGGGAGTTTGTTACTATTATGTAAACCAAATAAAGGGACATTTTTAGATGAGGTGTTAAATACATGTGATGATTAATGTTTAACTGGAACCCTATGTAATAAAAGAGGTATCATCATACCTCATTCTGTTTGAAGGATGGGCTAAATTTGGGTGATCAAGGATTATGTCCAGATCAAAAACCTTATCATAAAGCAGGCTACTTTTCATAAGCTGACACAGTGTTTTTATTTAAAGCAGAGACAGGAATAATAAATCCCTGAGTTTGGAGTTATCACTCAATAGTCTATAGCTTGCAACCTCAGAATGTTACCTGATATATTTTATGAGATGAATAAAGTGTCATCAATCTTAGAGTGTAATTTTATTGGCAGTAATTATGGAGAACACTGGAAGAATATACTTTTCATTGTCTTGTGATAAAGGACATCTCAAGATACCTTCTGAATTCATGTCTAGTTTTTTACTTTTTACAGAAGTAAAAAAAAAGTAAAGAAGTCCTCTTACAATAATGAATATAAAAGATTATTTTCTGTTGACATAAGAATATTCAAACAATGTGGGGCCAATGAAATTCTAAGGTATAATTTGTTGTGTGTGTTTTTGGTAGATATTTTACACAGCTAATCAGAGTATAAAATCATTCATCCATAATCTCTAACAATGGCACTAAAAGCTCATGATATATCATATATAACTCCTCGTTGAACTTTTTTTTTCTAAAAAATACACTAGAATTGCGCTATGCTGAGTTATTAAACTGACAGACTTGTGCTGCATACATAATATAAACTCACCTTCAACCTGTTCTCAGTGATTTATTTTCAAAACAAATGCTTCTTTCCTCCCTCTTGTTTGCTTTTGCCATGTTTAGGGATATCTTTGCATCTTTTCTTATGCCAGTTATGTAGGAATAATAAGCCCATTTATTTTTATGCACAGATTGGTAGGGGAAGTAAGTCAGTGGTGTGCATTTCTTTCTTGTCATATATATAGCACATTGTCATTAAAGAAACAAATGGGATGATTTGCTCTTGCTATGCAATACTTGTGCTTCCTTTGAAGTAAAAGTAAAATGAAATAACATCTTTCCTATAGCATTTTTTATCTTGTAATACATACTTTTTTCTTTAAAACTAGTAAGTTATATTGTGAGACTCACAGAAAAGCAGTGTCAGTTTGGTTAATATTTCTTTCTATTTTCATCTACTTGTATGTTGTTATTTGTATGAAAACTAGATCTTTATCCTGAAGAGTTCACATACTTGATGTATCTTTCTACGCTATTTTCCTAACCTGACCAAGCTTCACCCCTGGGGTAGAATGAGGGAGGAACCCGGCAAAGTGAATGCTCTATTTAAGCCAGTGTTGTGCTCTGCATTGACAGTTGCATCTAGAAGTTGTAAGAATCAAAAATGCTGAACCTGCTTTAGGAGTCACAAATCACAGGAAATCTCAGGGAGACCTGCCACATGGGTGACAAACCCATGGGCATATGCCACCAAGCCCACATGGCCAAAGGCAATGGTTTGTACCTGTGGATATAACAGAGCCTGCTGATCTTTCAGATTGCAAATGTGTACACAGAGTGAAATGTTTTAGTTGAGTAGCTGCTGTCTCAAGGCTTCATATACAGTCAACCTAGAAGTGTCTTCAAGGGGTTTCAGTCTTCATACTGGAAGATTTCCCTCAGTCCTCTTAAGGAGACCACCTGATACAAAGACCAGATTCCTAATTTAAGAACCTATTCCTGAACGGTGTGATTTCTCCAGTGGCTCCAGCCTCCCTGGAAGTGAGCTTCTATTACAACTCACACTTAAAGGCAGATGGATAAGTGGGATTGCTTCCTGGTACACTGGCAGCCAGGAGGATGATCAGTTAAACTTATTTTGGAAAGGATCTTCTGGTAGCTATATCTGGTTTACTGCAGATTTGGTTAAATTTCATTTGGAATAAATGACATGTTTTTTCTAGGTGCTTAGGTGCTATATCCTGTCAGATGGATTGTAACTGGGTCTACTCAGCAGCCTGCAAGCTGTGAAATTCTCTTACTCAAATGGCATACATACATAAGTATATGAAATTACTTCCTCAACTTGGAAAAACTGGTTTCCACTAATATTCCCTTATACATACAATTAAGAGGTGAAGTTGTTTCTTCACCATCACTATCATCATCACCACTATCAATAGATGCATAGATAGATAGATAGATAGATAGATAGATAGATAGATAGATAGATAGATGTTAGCTTTTTTTATACAACATAATGTATGGTTTTTTCCTGTGCTTGCTTATCCTGACTGCATTCTTCCTGAATGACTGAGGCAAAATTTACAGGAAGCAGACTAATCTTTTGTCTTCATGAAGTTCTGGATAAAGCCAGATGTGATCTACAATAATTTCTACTCTTTCATTTGCTGTTAGCATTATTGCACCTTCAAAAAATATAAGGCAGCCAGCCACTAGAGAGGATGTAAAGACAGGTCAAGGTTGCATCTGTTTATTTCACCATTTCAGTCCTAATTTTTAAATAGTTGTTGTGTTTTATTTGAAGTGTGGAAGGTCTGTCCTATCTTCTAAGTCTCAGAATTTTAATTATCTCCTTACAGATTCTCTGAAAGTAAAAAATCCAAAGAATCCAGAAGGGTCAAAGGAAAAAGGTAAGTGAAGAAATCAAGTTCAAAACTGCTATTCAATGCTAAAAACAGGTCTTCAGTAGGAATATTCAAGGATGGAAAAACAAACCCTTTCTGATTCATATTTAGTTTATTTATCCATGATATTGTTTTTAACAGCTTCTGTCCCCCATAGAGTCTTCTAGTAACTACCGAGGCTTCATTTAAATGCAGAGATTTGAATTTGCATCCTGCAGAAATACTAAAATGTATTTTTATACCACCTTTGGATGTTAGTCTGTGAAGAGCAAGTTGTCTATAACCCTTGGTAGGGACATTTCCTTCAGGGAATTAGGCTAAACCTGGTCCCTGTGCCTATAGTTCAAGGATATGGTTGACTGACAATGAGACTGCCTGAGCCTACTGACAGATCTGAGAGTGATTGATATAAGCCAGGGTCTCAGGTTTCCTGAGTTTTTTGGCCACATGGACACATACCTCTCTAATCTTTTCAGCTGCAGGATGTTGACCTCCTAGCTGTGCATATGGAGGTCATGGATTGTTTGATAGTATTTGGATAAATATTTGGAGAAAACCCTATTTTTTGGAATGTGACATGTACTGAACACTAATGGAAAGAATTACAGAATTTGTGGTCACTGACAACTTTCTGAAGACAACCAAAACAGTTCAAAAATTTTAGGGAAATGGCAAAGGTTTACAGAACTGTGCATGGCTCCAGACTAAAAAGCATACCTGAGGTCCAAATTTTGAATAAGTCCTTTTTTTTGGGGGGGGGGGGAAGACAGAAACATTTAATACAATCCAGATAATGCCCGGGATAGTGCAGAGTACTGAAGAGACATACAACAAAGTGATGAACTTTTGGAAGGAATGTATTATTCCTCATGAAAACTCCAGGGAATGAAGCTAGGGCAACACTTGGAATTTGGGATTCTCCTCTTTGTCACTGTTGTTAGTCCATGTGTCTCACCTGGGCACCACAAGAAGATCATAGTTCTGTTTGTGCTTAGCCAACTTCTGGATTTTGTCGTTGGCAACTAGCATCTCAGTGTGCTGAGTTTTTATCTCCTTTGATATTTTGTCTTATAATTGCAGAAAAAATAAATATACAATTATTTTCATGGACTATTCACTGTGACATAAAATATGTGAATGTACATTCAAAAGACACTGCTGTTATTCTACATCAAGCCTGTCTGTGATTTTTAAAGGCTATATATATGCAGAAAGTGAAATCCCATTTACAGGCAATACCCATATGGCCTCCTTGATATTAAAAGAATAACGGAGTCCTGAATAACTTGTCCTTTTAGCATTTCTGAAGAGAGAAAACTCTCACTTCCCCGAGAAGCCTCTGGCTTTCGGGGCCAGTATTTCTAATATTTTAATTACATCAAAGTGGTTTTGGGTTTAGTATGTTTTTGAGTTCAGTGAAAGAAAAATCCACTGATACCAACTATCTATAGAATTGCTTTCCCCTTTGTAAGCTATTATTCTATATTGCCTACTTTAGAGACAATTTAACAGTTTCCTCAAAATGCAAAGAAAGTAATGATGCATCAAAGTCTTACTACTTTGAATATCCCAGTCTAAAAGGATGAATGAATGACCATGTTGTTTTGTCCTATTCTTTATTTCCATGCTGTTAAATACATGTAATTATCTCATCTTTTTTTCCTCTCTTCATATCAAATTGTTTGACTTGCTTTCTTTTCAAGTGTCATCTTATTTCTCTAACCTGACTTGTGCTAAATGTTAAATGTTTCTTCCCAGAGACTGGTAAAAGAAAAGATGAGAAGCCTCCGGCAACCTTAAAGGAAAAGGGTAATGTCTTATCATTATGTGGTTGGGAAATAACCAGTAGTCCTCATGAAATTGTCTGCTGGTATTTCAGTGCAGTTTCAATATATTTTAAATTACAGGCTTTTTGGTGAAAAGGAACAAAACCTAGCTTCTTCTCACCTAATAGTTCTGATCTATTGAAAGGAGCAGTGCCTGACACAATTCAGAAATAATAAAATTGTAGCACTTATTGTGGTGTTCTTTAAGCACTGTTTGACCTACACAGCCAATATTGCAGCAGGAATGCTGTTCTATTCTGAGTGAATTAGTAACAGAGCTGTTACTGAATGCACATGACAAGTTGAAATGATAGGCTGCATAGGAATTAGGGCATGATTTGATCTGCAGAAAATTTCCTAGCTAATTTAGTAGGGATTGCTTTGGGGCTTTTGTTCGTTTCAAATAAGTTGAGGGTTTTTTTTTTTCTAATTCTAATTCTTAACGCATAATTTTTTTTTTACATGATTTGTTTCATCTGGTGTTATGTATGTTTGTTATAGAACTGTAGAACACAGTGTATAGTTATATTACTAATTTCTCTTTCCATTTTTGTGTTTGACACCTTTCACAGACTCTTCAAAAGCAAAAGACATGAAATCTTTGGCTACGACTAAGGAAAAAGGTAACAATCCCAAATCCAGCTGAGTGTTAGTGCTAGATTTAGTTGACAAAATAATTCAGTTGCACAAATGTACCCCAAAAACATCCTAGTTACTTCCCTTAGCCATCCATAAATACCCTTGACTGGTATCCTTTGCTGCTGAAAATTCTTTTAACCTGGATGACAATTGAGAGATACATATGGGGTTATACAAGCAAGTTCTAGCATTAGTACTTTATAACTCCCAAATAATGAGGACTTGTTTTCTTATTTTTGTCTCATTTTTTGTATTGAAATTTGTCACTTCAGATTGCATTTTACTTTTCTCCTCTAACACATATTTTCATTGTGCTTTGCTCTCTCTTCTTAAATTGAAATATCAGCACTAGTTGATCAATCACAATTTATAGTATGTGTTCTCCAATGCCAAGTTTTTTTAGGCAGCGATAAAAGTAATTACAATTAGCCAACTACTGTCATGCTAATTTATTTATATCAAATAAACTAGAATAAAACTTTGTTTCACTTTGAAACGGTTTGCATGTTCATTAAATACCACTTGCTCATTAGAAAGCAGTCTCTAAGGTTAAATGTGTAAATAACTTAACACAGATAAAAATATGTAATAACTTGCTAACTAGTAACAGTCTTTTGAGTCATGGGAATGCAGTAGTCAATCTTAAAGTTGGTTTTGAAAACTACTTTGGGTAATTCAATAATATCACTTTGTACCTTTAGATTTTTCCTATTATTGGGCGAGAAAGAGTGAAGCAACATTTTCTCTGACAAAGTTATGAAAAAACAAGTTAAGTGCAGCTATTTGACATTGTATGCAGGTAGTAGATAGAAGAATAGTAGAAATTAGCTGTTACTATACACAGTTGTATCATTCTGAAGCAAATTGAATGGTTAAGTGCTACACAATGAACTAGGGATTAATTAGTCTGAAACTCTTTGAAGTAGTCAAAGAAGATGAACCTGGATTGTCCATCCAAGTTCAAGGACATTAGAAAAATAGGAACACATTACTGTATCATTTCTTTTCATTTACTTTAGTCAACAGGGAGTACTGAATGTGGGGTGGGTTTTTTTTTTTTATTGGTTATTGGTTTAATACATATATTTCATATATTTTAATCTTCAGGCAAGCAAGGGCTGTGCAAGAACCTATGCTAGGTTATTGCAAATATATCTGTGTAGGTTAATGAAGAGTTAAACATCTATTAGACCCTTAAGTATTTGACTATTGATCTTCCCATGTAGTTTCGTATCTAATTTTTGTCTTCAGCTCTCCATAAATATATATGGTTTGAAATTTGATTTATTTAAATTTAAGTGATAATAAAAGTATAATACCATTTATTATAAAAGATCAAATATTTTAAGGAAGTGTTACACATCTGTAAGAGTTTTCTAGCTACACAGCTAATGAATTAGCTTCAGTGAAGTGTCAAACACCCACCCAAGTACATTAAAAAAAATTATTTAAAAAGGACTTAATTAACTCAGTTTGATCAGTCAGTGAAATAGCTGGTGAATAACAGCTCCTTTCAAGTTCTAAAACTTGACTTCTTTCAATAAAGGACATGTTTAATTAAACAACGTATAATTTCAATGACTGCATGTGAAGGGGTTTATGCTCAGTGTATTTGAGAATAAAGTTCAGTACCCTGAAGTGATGAAATCCATTAAGTTTTTCCTGTTTTATAATATTAAGTCTTCTGATAGTACATCATAGGACACGTGCAAGGTTCTCTTTATACTATAGCGGTAGAAAACATGAGTGATATTCCCAGTGAACAGAATTTTTCTAGATGGGCAGAATTATTTACCTGTAGATTAAAATACTGTAAGAGACAGTGCTGTTGTGCCATCTTATAATCTTATCATTTCCAACTTACCAAGACATAAGAACCAAGATCTCAATATTTAGTGCAGTTTACTAGTTTAACTCCACTGTTCATCAGTGTACAGTTTAAAACTGTACTAGGTCACGAGAGACATCTATGATTATTCTGATGAAGAACAATGGCTTAGCTGAAGTTGTAACTGAGATGGTTGTTTCTTGTAGTCACAGGAAGTTAATGGGATGAGCAATGCTGTAGTTTAGCAGGGACTAGAAGTGCTGAGTCTGCACAGCCAGCTTCCCAAGCAAGATGAGCAAAAACTTGCTCCAGTTTTTCCTAGTGCACAACCTTGCATGTCACCTGCATATGGACACCTTGCACAGCTCTCTGAGAGCAACTCATATCTCACAGGAATGAGAGCATTTCTGTTTGACTCTATCTGTCTCTAGTAGAACTTAAAATATTTGGATTATTTCCTTCTAGACACATGATCAGGCTAACCACCTTCTATTTAAGTCTTGTGTACCTTAGTTAGGTCTGCAGTGTAGCTGGTCTGAGCCAGACTGCCAAATTAAGAATTCAACAGGAACATATACCCTGAGTGAGAAGATGTCAGGTTGTATACATGTGTACAGTGATGCCACCTTAGCATCTACAATAGGATTCAGTCATTCTCTAGTCACCAAAGTTCTTGACACAGAAAATCTTATACAAGCTCACTTTGGACACAGTTCAGCTCAGTGGCTGCAGGTTTTTTAAAAGTTATTTCTGTTCTGCGTGACAGATCTTCATAAGTCATTTCTTAGCTGCTGGGATTCACATGAGTGCAGCCCTTCCACAAGCAAATACAACTAACTCAGTGACACTGAATATGTATGACAAGACATTGACATTTTGTCAGAAGAGTATAACCCCAATGTGCAAAGTGGCTTTAAGCATCCGTGTGGGATGCTGTGCTTCAGTAAACCTCTCTTTCTTAACAATGATAAGTGACATGTCGCATAGATCAGGCAGACAGTTTGAGAAAAGCCTCTGTATGGAAATGTGTACCAGAAATTTTGTGTCTGTTGCCCTGTAAAGAAGTACAAACAGGAGGTCACCTTTATGAGCACCAGTACTTCATTTTTTTAGGCAACTGAGAGTACACAGGGACCTTCTTCAGTGGATATCTCAGTTTAAATTAGCCAACAAACAATACCTTAAGAAACAGCAGTGGTTTGATTAACATTTGCTGCTTTAGAGATCTGTTCAATCCAGTATAAATTAATAGAACTTGCCACAGTGTAACCCTTTTGTTAATATAAATACATTTTTGAAATGTGTCAAATTCACACAGCTGGATATAGAATTGCAAGATAAAATCCTGAATTTAAAAAAAAATAAAGAACCTAAATGTAAGGTAGATATATTAGGTGTATAAAAATTGCAATATCAGCTTGTTCAAAAGGTCCATCCATTAAAGAAACGCATTGCTGAACATTACCAATAAATACTTCAAGAAAACATCAGAGCTTTAGAAGTCAGAATCTAAAATAATAATAGATATATAAATAACAAGACTGAGTCATAGTGAGAAGTATAAAATTCTTGTTGTGAGTCAGCACTTTTATATAAGAAATCTTTAATAATGTGGTGGGTTAACCCTGGCTGGATGCCAGGTTCCCATCAAAGTCCTGTCTTCAATTGGACAGGGGACAGAATGTATAATGAAAGTCTCATGGGTCAAGATAAGGACAGGGAGAGATCAGTCAGCAATTACCTTCATGGGCTTATGTTGGAGAAAATTAATTTATTACCAATCAAATCAGATCAAATAATAAGAAATAAAAGCTATATCTTAAAACACATCCCATTCCCCCTTTCTTTTTGGGCTTAGCATTACTCCTGATTTTTTCTACCTACCCCCCCTAGCAGCATAGGGGGATGGGGAATGGGGGTTGTGGTCAGTTCATCACACACTGTCTCTGTTGCTCCTTCCTCCTTAGTTGGAGGACTCCTCACACTCTACCCTGCGCCAGCATGGGGTCCCTCTCACAGGAGATAGTCCTCCATGAACTTCTCCAGTATGAGTCTTTCCCACGGGCTTCAGTTCTTCATGAACTGCACCAGCATGGGTCCCACCCATGGGGTCATAAGTCTTCCCAGCAAACCTGCTCCAGCGTGGGCTTCTCATTCCATGTGCTTCAGGTTCTGTGGACTTCCCATGGGGTAACATCCTCCTTCAGGCATCCAACTGCTCTGTAGTCGTGTCTTCCATGGGCTGTAGATGGATATCTGCTCCAGCATTAACCTCTGTGAGCTGCAGGGAGACAGCCTGCCTCACCGCGGTCTTATCCATGGGCTTGAGATGAATCTCTGCTCCAACAACTGGAGCATCCCCTCCCACTCCTTCTTCACTGACCAAGGTTGTTCCTTTCACATCTTCTCACTCCTTGCTGGATGCAATTTCTCTTGTTTTTTGTTTTGTTTTTTTTTTTCTCAAACACATCCCAGAGAGGCTACCACCATCACTGAAAGGCTCAGCCTTGGCCTTTGGTGGTTCCATCTTGAAGCTGGCTGGCCTTGACTTTGTCAGACCTAGGAGAAGGTCCTGGCAGCTTCTCACAGAAGCCACCCCTGTAGTGTCCCCACTAGAAAAGCCTTACCAGACAAACACAATACAAACAGACATTAGAAAATAAGATAAAAAGACCAGGACATGAGATACCAATTATGAATAAATATCTTACTATAAAAGGAAAGAGATAACAATTTAATTCCAAAAAGCAGTTTATTTAAATTAAAGATGAGGCAAGTTTTATGGCAAACTATGAAGTGTAGCATTGTCCTTATGGTTTGATACTTGATTTTTCTAAGGAAAACATTCAAACCAAGTAGCATCTGCATATATACTTATAAATATACATTCAGTAGTCAAAAGAAATTTGTGAATGAAAGAATGTCTACTGATTCTGAAGTAATTTCCTGGAGGTGGGAGCTACTACATGCTGGGACTCCCAGATCTTCATAATAGAACTCTGAAAATGCTGAATGGCTTCTGAATGCATATCTATGTTTTTATTTATAGATACTTACATAATTTAAGAAGCTTTTTTATTGCATAATATTTTTTCATATAATATTTGAGATCAAAAGCCAGGATTCTCTCTGACTGTGGCATCGTGCTTCTCAACAGCTCATAGAATCAGGCTTCTAGTTCATCACCATTTTGTGGCCCAATTACACTCTTTTCTGCACAGATCCAGTAAAAAGAAAAAAAAATCCCTCTCCAAAAAAAAACTTTGTGCAGTCCCTTTGAAATGTGAGATTGGCTGAGATTTCCCCCCTCTGATATGCAGAGAGATCAGATCCCTGGGTAGCTCTGCCTTTTGCGGTATTTTCAAACAGAGGTTCGTGCCTGTCTCTTGAAGAGTGCTTGAATGGATCCTCATATGTGTTGGGTACCAAGCTTGAGGGACTCCAATACAGACAGGACAAGTCTGACTTCTGACAGTAGTCAGTATTTCCTGTTCGCTAGTTTTAAATGAGATGCTGGACCAGACTCTCCATCCATTCTCTTTCAGGAATGCACTCTCTCACTGCCTCTAGCCAGTGACTTTACAGGGGACCTGATAAACCATATAGTGTCAATCCTGATTATCTGAGGCAAAACTGGCCTACTTTTATTGCTTTCATTCTATACAAAGTGCTTGTGTGTTCTCATTAAGGCGTTTCTGGTAATGAAGAGAAAAAACACTGTGGACTATTTTGGGGGTTATCTAGTGAATTAAATTTTTATTAGTGGGACTGACAGATATGTCTTACAAATTAGGACAAGAGGGATAGTCAGGTTCTGCAGGGGAGTTCAGCCACAACATCTTCCTTGCGTCGTAATAAAATGCATAAAGATAATTGAATAAGATGTTATTTCTCCAAACCTGTTCATTAAAACCTGGACCACAGAAGGAAAAGGTCAAGAGAGGTATTTTTATGCTACTGAATGAGAAATGTTCTAAACACAGATGCTCCAGCCAATTCAAAGGCTAAATTCTCCTCTCTGTTACTCACTATACTGGTTCTTTTAAGTGTGCTTTCTTAATGCTATTAAAATCTGTCTTGATAAGGATAAGAGAAAGTCTGAACTCAGAAAAAAACCTGGGAGAGAGACATAAAATATATGTTAGGGAGACTCAAGAGAGAAAGATCACATTATGCGGTTCTTAAATATTTTAAAACTGTATCTACATTTCAAGCTACAAACAGATGGACAGTTTATAGTGAGATGGGCAAAGACAGTACCAACTTAGTGAACAGCAGCTGCTTTGTTGTAGCTGCCTACGTGAGGTGGTTTTCATTTCAGCATAACAGCACACGTATGAACAATTATCACACAGCACCTGACATGGGGACGATTCTGCATTTGAACTTGCTTCACCATAACTTCCATGTCTATAACCAAAATAAATGTAAGAATTTAGTCAAAACTTCCACCAGCTTTGGCTAAATCAGTTACTGCCTGACTCATAGTGTCACGATAAATACGATATTTTACATAATTACTTCAGCGTTACTCTGCTATTTCAAAATCCATCCAAAAAATGGGGGAAATCATAATTAAAATCAGAATAGAAACAAATAAATGGGGAAGTCACATGACAACAATCTAACCTGCATGATTTCTGCAAAAGGAAATTAAGCCTTGGTAATAAGTGTTTTGAACATCTTAATAAAGCATTAAGCACAGCCTTTATGAGATGGTTTAAATAGGCCTTTGGAAAGTTCCAATTTAGTAACTACTGCAGAAACTAAATAACTGCTGCATAAGAGGCCCAGTATTGAAGGAAATAAATATCTGATTAGGAAGCAGAGGGCAATTGACTCATTTTCAGCTTCCAGCCCATTTACAGAATAATTGCTTATGACTCCATGTCTGGACTCATGTAATATTCTTTAATTGACAAGAAAAGATAGAAATAGTAACGTAATGAAATTTGCAGATGACATAAAATGAGTTAAAGAATTCAGGATCATAAGGAGCTTGTGAATGAATCTTTACAAGGTGAACAGACAGCAAAATGTCAAAGAAATTTCACTCTCAATAAATAGAATGTGATATATATACAGGATGGAAAGTATTAAAGAGGAATTTTTCCCTAAAACAACTGTGTAAATTCAGGAAAGGACCCAAGTATTACTGCAGACAAGTCAGTGAAGTACTTTCTTAAATATGCAGATATATTAGGAAAAATGCATATAGTGTTATAAGGCCACTGACTAAATCAAAGATGCATCTTGTTTGAAGTGTTGTGTACAAAGCTTGTACATGATAATATGGTACTGGAGTGGGCTACAAAAAAGAAAAAAAGTCTCATAGAAAGAGATATAGGAAAGATTCAGATTACCTTTGACATTAATTAGTATGATCATGATAAGATAGGAAATCACAAATCTAAGTCAAGGGCTCTTCATAAACACTGCAGAGGAAAAAGATATCTATATGGAAATGCAATTTTCATAGCTCAAATTTTCATAATTAATTATTGTAAAATTAAAAAGGAAGTTAAATTTCATATGTCAGGATGGAAACCCATTGCTTATTATAAGAATATAACATGAGGATTTGTGCAAGAAATCACTTCTTTGACAGTATTCAGACTAAACATCTAACCTTGACTACTGCTGAGTCATAAAGCTATGGTGAATGGATGGTTGTAGAACAGGAAACTGGTTTTTTTTAAGATTTTTGGTGTATTCAAGATTTAAGAAATTTTTCTCTTTGCTGAACATCTCAGGAAAAAATAAATCCCTCAGAACCATCACTGTATATGGGATTAAAATAGTGATCTAGATTCAAATAGTGATTCTATTGATTTTATCGATTAAAATAGTGACTATGGTTCTAGATATGGTGATATTCAAGTTTCTGGTACAAGTTAAAAACAATAGAACCATCCTGAATCTGATTTATTTCCTCTCCCCCAACCCATGAAAATATTTACTATATTGATACACTTTTGTGACCTTCCCATCATATGAAATTTACTCTGATTTTCCCACCCTGATGAAACATTTTGATCAAGGTCTGCCATAGATCCGGTTCATAAAGAATTTTTTTCCACATTCCCAAAACATAAATGATGATGGTGCTCAGTTGTGGTTTCTGGACTAGCTGTCAATTTGGATTCATGACCCCTGAAAACAGAATCACAGAATATTAGGAGCTGCTTGAAGGAAAGAAGCCAGAGAGTTGTCATTAATGGGGCAGAGTCTGGCTGGAGGCCTGTAACTAGTGGAGTCCCTCAAGGGTCAGTACTCGGACCAGTACTGTTCAGTATATTCACTGATGACCTGGATGAGGGACTAGAGTGCACAGTCAGCAAGTTTGCTGATGACACAAAGCTGGGAAGGGTGGCTGACACACCAGAAGGTTGTGCTGCAATTCAACAAGATTTAGACAGGCTGGAGAGCTGGGCAGGGAGAAATTCAATTAAATTAAATAAGGACAAGTGTAGAGTATTGCATTTGAGGAGGAACAACCCCAGGTGCCAGTACAGGTTGGGGACTGGTCTGTTGGAGAGCAGTGCAGGTGAGAGGGACCTGGGGGTCCTGGTAGATAGCAGGATGACCATGAGCCAGCAATGTGCCCTTGTGGCCAAGAAGGCAAATGGCATCCTGGAGTGTATTATAAGGGAGGTGGCCAGTAGGTCAAAAGAAGTCCTCCTCCCCCTCTACTCGACCCTGGTGAGACCTCACCTGGAATATTGCATCCAGTTCTGGGCCCCTCAGTTCCAGAAG
>VXBZ01003188.1:46583-70014 GCA_013399135.1 Heliornis fulica
GCTGCCCAGAGAGGTTGTGGAGTCTCCTTCTCTGGAGACATTCAAGACCAATCTGGACACGTTCCTATGTGACCTACTCTAGATGATCCTGCTCGGGCAAGGGAGGTGGATGTACTGATCTTTCGAGGATGTGTATCCTTGAAAAACGTATTCTGCTTTTTATTATATATATATGTATTAACTGGAACTGTATGGTTGTATTCAGGTAGGTCTGGGAGAGGAAGACAGATATCTGGAGTCATTGTGATTTGAGGGTTTTAAAATAGTTCTCTTTGAAAAACTACAAATTCCTAATTCAAGAACTAGATGATATATCAGTACAGTGCAAAAAGAGTTGGCTTAAGAATTTGTTCTCAAAAAACATCAAGATAGAAAAGAACACAGACAAGAGCATCTCTCCTATCTGAGCATCACATTCTCCAGTGCATCAATACAGCTTATTTCACGTCCTTCCCTGCCCAGCTACAATACATTAGTCACATTTGTTCTCAGCAGGTAATCTGTCTTTTGATAAATTGAAGACCAAATTCCTTTGCTAATCTATCCACATTTTTGCTGCATTTCAGATACAAACACATTTCTCTGCTTCTGAAAGAGCAATGTAAATGATGGTGTTTGTGCTCTATTTCATTCATTCCTTGTCATTTTCAGTTTGAATAACAGGATTTGATCAGAGCAATGGTATTGGCAACAGTAGTCAGAACAAGGTCTTTTCTGTCTCTTAAGATTTGTTGAGTATTTACAGGATAATCCATCAGAAAAACTACAGCCAAGGTGATAATTCAAACAGATGTCATAACAAGATATAACAGCATAATGACTGAAATTATGTAGCTGTAAGTGGAGTGGCAGGCACAGACGGACCTTTCTCTGTGCAGCAAAAGCATAGTGAGACATATCCTGTCAGCTGGCAAGACAGAAGTCAGAAGGGCCCAAAGGTGTATTGCATGTTTGCCTATAAACCCTGCCAAGAGCCTTGATATTTGGGGTTTCTAATAATTTGGGAGTTCCTCCAACATTTGTAGCAAGTAAGCATGGCTTTGGAAAGACACTGTGGTTTTTATAGCAGTTTCTGGGGTGACAGACAGATAAACTGTCTGTATGAAAATTCCGTGAAAGGTGCATTTCACATCACCTTGATACCTTTGATACCTTCTCAACACATCACCTGTAAAAGCAAAGAGGGCCAGATCCTAGAAACCTTGTGTGTAATTCTAATAATGGAAACATTTTCCACTGCTGGGCACCTACTTGATATACTCAAAAAATATTTCATTCTCAAAAGACAGTGAGTGGTAGAAACCTTGAAACATCTGTTAAATCAGAATCTGGTTTTGCCTGGGGCTACTGATAGATGGCATTTCAGTAATTTCAGGTTTAACCTTTTCCGTTTTGATCTCTTTTATCCAAATGTAGACACCGTTTGAAATAAAAGGACTTTTCATTAGAAGAACCCTGAAGATCACCCAAAATATAAACACCTGAGACTCTACCTACTCCCTCCTTCGACCTCATGACCCTTGATATCTATTCTGCAACAGGGCACATTCTC
Organism: Heliornis fulica; assembly: GCA_013399135.1. NCBI lineage: Eukaryota > Metazoa > Chordata > Aves > Gruiformes > Heliornithidae > Heliornis > Heliornis fulica. Next base: position 48,136 of record VXBZ01003188.1, read on the forward strand.
AAAGAAAAGGCAGAGCTCTGCTTCTGCTTATTTCCTTTCCAGTTCTAGTGGCACATCAAATCCATTCATATCACCATCATGGTGCTGATTGCTCTTTTCTTGGGAGGAAGAGCTCTGAATTTGAAGTCTTCTGTCTTTTTTTGCCTAAGGCAGATGCTTTCTGCCACTACTTCTAGCACACATGTTTAAAAAAAAAAAAAAGTGACCCCAGTAATGACATTTTAGAAGGTTCAGTCCTATAAATGTAGGCTGGGGAATGGGTAGTGCACAGATCTCAAATGGACTTGGGCATGATCTTGGCTCATCTCCACCAGGATTGCAGCAGTCATCTGCAGATGCATGTAACTCTCCCACTTGAGCCATCACAGTCCTTATAGTAAAATTTCAACATCTTTTCACTGTACCCATTGCAGATGTACACAATGCTTTGCTTGAATCCCAGGATGAACTGTTGGGGGAATTCTATTCTGTGTCTCCAGACACATATACAGGCTGGGAGAAGAGCTCCTTGAGAGTAGCCCTGCTGAGAAAGACCTGGGGGTCCTGGTGGAGGTAAAACTGAACATGAGCCAGCAGTGTGCTCTTGCAGCTAAAAGGCCAATGGCATCCTGGCCTCCATCAGCAGAGGGGTGGCCAGCAGGGACAGGGAGGTGATTGTCCCTCTCTCCTCTGCCCTCGTGAGGCCCCATCTGCAGTACTGCGTCCAGATCTGGGACCCTAAATTTAAGAAAGATGTGGAGCTGTTGGAGAGGGTTCAGAAGAGGTCCATGAAGATGAGTGGGGACTGGAGCACCTTCCCTATGAGGACAGGCTGAGGGAGCTGGGCTTGTTCAGCCTGGAGAAGGCTACGGGGCGACCTCATTGCAGCCTTCAGTATTTAAAGGGAACATATAGCATATTTACAAGTATAGATGATAGGACAAGGGGGAATGGATTTAAGCTGCAGTAGGGAAGGTTTATGTTAGATATAAGGGGAAAATTCCTCACGGAAAGAGTGGAAGGTGCTGGAACAGGCTGCTCAGAGAGGTGGTGGATGCCCCAACCCTGGAGATGTTCAAGGCCAGGTTGGATGCGGCCCTGGTCATACAGCACAGCTTCCTCTGGGGAACTGATTCCAGCTGTTCAAACTGGGGGATATGCAGCAGTTTACTTTCAGTCTCTGACCAATCTTTCTTCCAACAAAACTCATGCTGTCGGATTTGGAGGTGGGATTAATGCATGATCAGGTCTTGTAATTCCCCATGCAAAACAGAGCCCAGAAAACTGAACATGACTTCAGCTAGTTTTTTTTTCACTTCTTATTTCGTGTATTTGTTTACCAACACAAGCTTTAATAGTAAAAAAGCACTTATTCCTCTTAAACAGATGATGCTTCATAACCTTCCTCTGGCTTCCTCTTACCCCTTAATGTCTTCCCATTCCAATCTATTTTTCTTCTCCACTGCTGATATTGAAATCTTTATTCTGTGCCTCTATCTCCTTGTACTAGTGTCTGGGAGGAAAGATAACTTTGTGACTGAAGTAAAATTTGAGAATCTGGAAAGCTGAGACTTGCTGTCAGGAATAGCAGAGCATGTTGTCTGTGAGGAAATACTTTCTGCTTATCAATTTCTTCATCTGGAAAGTAATCTATTCCTATATTGCATAATGGTATAGTTTTAAATATGCATACCAAAGGCTCATATACATGTGTGTGATTTTTTTTTTATTGATATTACATGTTACTAACTTTGTGGCTGTGAAAATACAGGTGTGTTTTTTTGTTTGTTTGTTTTCCATTTCAGCTGCAGCAAAAAAGGAGGGAGAAAAGAAAGGTAAATCAATTATTTTCCCTTGACTGAAGTGTCTTTCAGGCTGGGACCGCTGTGAGAAATGTATCTTTCATTCAGTGATACAATTGCGATGACATACACCGCCTCATGTGCTACGATCAGCTGGCTTTATCTACTCCTACTGTGATAACACAGTTGTCATTTCCAGTATTGTTAGCTCCTTTTTACCACAGGCCAACGCAGACCAGTATCAGACACTTCATCGCTCTGACTTGGAAGAAAATGAAAGGCTTTTGTTACCATGTTAGGATTTGTCAGAGAGAACAAAACTTGCAGTGCACTATGCATGCTGACCTGGCTGGTTTTTCTTTGCAGAAGTTGCTTTCATAGGGACATTTAATCTCCTCTTTTCAGATGTGTATGTAGCATGAACGTAAGCTTTGCTGAAGTGATTCTTCGGTATTTTAACAGATTAGTAGAAAGATTTGCCCTGAATCAGAACCTAAAATATTGCTTAAAATGTTTAAAAATAAATATACTGTATTGTCAGACACTAAATAACTATTTGTAGTATTGTCTTTCAGAATAAGACTTACTGAGTTGAAACATTATTTTTGTCTTTTGATGATTTTATCTAAACTACCAAAATAATGAAATATTAGCACTAACATGATATTTTTTCTTCAAATCTTCAACTTTATTGTTTATTTGATTTCTATGCCATATATTGCTTACTAAACAGCAAACATTTCCAGAGCTTTCCCATGGACTTCAGATTATTTGAAATTTGGTATTAAGAGAAAAATAAAGGGCTCTTAATTTTTGAACTTTACTGATGGAGGGGTAATTTGGGGGGTTGGAGAGGGGGGAGAGAAGTGTCTGTTGTAATTTCCAAAATGCTTAGAAATTCTGTGATTCACATAGTTGAACAATGGAATCAATTGTTGCTGTCTACACATGAAGATATTTTCAATCCTCCTAATTTATTATTTTTTTCTGTTATCTGTATACAGTCATTAACCGAACTGGAAAAATACCCAAAATTATAGTCACAAATATTTTCACAGTTCATGAGTGAAATCTCGGCTGTGTTGATGTTAGTGGCAAAATTCCCATTCACCTCATGTGTTTAACAGAATAATAAAATTCATTTTGGTTATCAAAACCAACTATGCTTAATAGGCATCGAGCAGGATATTCTGTTCAAAGATTAATTTGCAACAACTAAGGCTTGAAAGGTAGCACATGAATCAGGGAGAATCGGAAAACTGGCAGCTACACTTATAACCATTGGTTTTCAGACATCAAAACGCCCGCTGTGTTCACAGCGTTGAATTTATCACATGGACTGTTACATCCTTGATGGAAAGAAAGCAGTGAGGTAATCGCTGAGGGTGCTACTTCTGTCAGCTTTGCCACAGGTTATGGTTCTATTCATTTACAGAACATCAAGGGAATTTGTTTGAAATAGCTGCTGCTTGCCTTTGGTTCATTTTTCATGGGTTAGGGTGTTGGGTTTTTTTCCTCCTTAACCATAATCTCCAGTATAACTGACTAAAAATGCAATTTTAATGAACATTCTTTGAAGCTGGATCAAATTTACCATTTCATTTTCTTCTTTTATGTATTTTCTGCTAAAAAGAAAAATGCATTTCCTCCAATTTCTTAATTTGATGCAAGGATTTTGCCAAAAAGCATAGGTCAAGCACCTGGCTCAGGGTAGGGTATGCCTCATCCTCCTCATTATCACCAACTCATTTCACAGAAACATGGAGGTGTGAACTAAAAGTCATCTTTAGTCATCCTTCTTGTATCATAATTTCATTTATTTCCTGAACTAAACTTCCCTCTGGTTTTCTGAGATCATAAGTGACATTATAAGCAAGAAAAGTTGTGGCTGTAGTGACAAATATGCTAGTCCAATTAAATTTTCCAATAACCAAGGAAAACTGATTCAGCTATGTTACTGCCCTCAGTAGATGTGAACTAAACTGGACAACTGGAGAGAAGTAGCAAGACCTCTTTCCAAAAATGAACATACTATGCTTTATCTTTCTCATCTAGTTTCACACTGCAGAACCCACGCAGAAAATATTGCATGTTACTAGCTAACTCTCAAAATCATCAGGTTTTATTTATTTCTTTTTATTCTGTTATGGTCAAAAATTGCTCCAGGCTGCATGTGTATTCCTCTGACTCTGATTCTCAATAAAAAGAAAGGGGCAATGTTTGCTGGTTTTGCTTAAAGTGATAGTATTTTTTGCCCAGCTGCAAAAAATAATAAGTATCCAGGCAGTACTCTAAATCGGCTGGCTCATTATCCAAAATATATTGTGGTAGTAGCATGCACAGTTCAAATGCCACTTTATCATTCCTCATGCAAATCATGAAGCACATACGCACTGTACTGTACTGTACTGTACTGTACGTGAAGCTTTCTCCAATTATTCTGTCTTATTCAGATACACACCCCTCATCTAGAAAAACAAGAATAATGAGCAATACAGAGTGACAAGCCATTATAAAAAGAGGAGAGAAGATGGAATGACATTATCTGTCGACGGAACATTCTGTGAATAGCATAAATCAGACAAGAAAGAGTTTGAAAGAGATAGAAAAGAACAAAAACAAGATGGAGAAAGCTTACGTATTTCACTGATTTCTTCAAATATGAGTGATACTAACAGGAATCTTAAGGCATGATTTGTGCTTTAAATTTATGCATTAACTGTTTATATTTGAAAGGTTAGCTCACTCAGATTTTGTGACCAAAATCTAGAAAATAGTCAGCTTCTGCTTCCGGCATAATGTTATGCCTTCTTTCAATGTGTGTGGGATAGAAGAACTGTCATAGAAATGTCTAAAAAGTTGTCAGTTCTAAAAGGGCAAGAGGTAGCAACCCTTTGCATGAGAAGAGCTCTTCCTAAAATCCCCAAGAGCAAATCTTGCTGACAGTACACAAAATTTTTTAACCCTTGTTCATAATTCAAAGCACTGCAAGGAGAGATATGAGTGAGTAGCAATAGACCCAGGTATTGTTGATAAAGCAGCTTCAGGGCACCTCCAGAAAACAATAAACACAGCTGTAATACCAAAATGTTTCAGCATTTTTTCAGTTTTACCTGTTCTTTTTTAAAAGAAAGAAATGTTAATCTTTTTAAACCAAACTAATATTTTTATATTTCAAAAATACTTCAAATCATGTAGAGTTTCAAAAATGCTCTGTGTGAAATGAAGTCAGATTAAAGCTGTTTTGAAGGTTTCTTCATTCTGCATAAAATAGATTTTCTCATTTAATTTCATAGCTCACATACCTTATTGATTTCTGACTAAAAAGGACACGGACTGAGATGGGGATGTCAAGCAAGCAACCTTAACAAGCTTAGTAAGTTTTCTCTTTGGGTCAGTCTCAGGAAAGCTTCCCTGAAGATTCGTTATTTCTCTGATTCTAGTGAACCCAAAGAGGATTTAATCATCACATAATCCCAATGGGTTATGCATCCACATCCATACGTGTAAGAAGAACCATCTCATTATCTAAAGTGAATCACAAACCTGAGTTGACAGGAAGTTGCTTTCTCTGGCTTCCTATAACTAATGGATAAGAGGGAGAACGAGAGAGAGAGAACTCTTTCTTGCTTCTGAGAGCAAGTTAGAGTGCATATCTAATTCAGGGTAGTTGTCTTCAGGGAGTCTCGTCTGCTATATAGACTACCTACAGTTAGAGGTTATGAGTACTTGAAAGCTGGTGAGATGCAGAAGCTAGCTCTCTGTTGATAACATGACTCCCATTCTGATTTTCAGTGTTACTGCTCTGGCAGCGTGTACTAGAATTAATGTAATATGTTTTAGAAAGACAAAAACCACATTCATCCAACAAGTTACATCAACAATAAATTAACAGGAGGGTATTCAGATTTACATTTTGACCTTTTCCCTGTAAATGCATCGTGGTGAGAAATCTTCATATAGTCCAAATGCAGCTGATATCAAACCAATGCAGAAAATGGGTAAGGTGTGTACATTCCAACTCCAAGCTGGGTATTTTTGCCAGTGCAGTAAATGACCTTTTCTTTCAATTACTCCTGATAATGGTACCCTAATCACAGTTTGGAAACTGCTGCTCTGTATACAGTGTGATATAAACTGTCCAAGGCTCAGTAGTGTCCCTTTTCAATGTATATAAAAATGTATATTAAAAAGTCAGGCTTCCCAAACTGAAAAAGAACAGGTCAGAACCATATTTTAGAGCTGTGTAGCTTTGGAGTTGACCAGAATAACTGGAAAGCATCCTTCCTATGCATAAAGCAAATGGTCACAGCAGCTTGGGATTTCACCTCAGCTGCAAATACCACTAGTGCAACATGAACCATATCTTCGTTATGTAGTTTTCTAACATCCCTCAAAGGATAGGGAAGTGAAATACCTAAATCTAAAAATGTAAAATGTTTTACACATCCCCCTCACAGAATGTGTATCCCTAAACATAAAAAAAAACCAAAAACCAAAACAAAAAACCAAAACAAACAAAAAAAAAAACCCCAAACCACAACAGAAAAAAAAAAAAAGGAAAAAGGAAAAGAAAAAGGAGGAACAAAACCAGGGAAATATGTTTAAAAGCATTTGTTAAAGTAGTGTCAAAAATTCAGTATTGTGTACATGACAGTAACGAAAACGACACGCCACTGTGACGTTCGAAGCAGCATTGATATTTTGCCTGCCGTTAAAGGTAGGTATCTCTCGTAACACTCATCGAATCAGCCACAAGATGGAGCCCAAAGGACCTCACAGCCGGTAGCTAACATTCCCTTCCTGAGTCAGATTAAGAATTGAAGAATTAAATTACGTGATTTTACCGAAGAAACTCAGCAGGAGTCCTAAGCTACAGACAAGGTATTCAGTGTAAATCCATGCCTGCCTAATGGTATTTTTAATTTAGTGAATGATTTGCCATACATTGGTGTGTTTTGACTTCCCATGCTGAAGCCACAAACCCCCAGCATTTTCAAGGAGTATAGATGAATAGAGAATTTGCATGACATGCAAAAAATACTTTGAAAGGTCTACATCAGTTAGCTGAAATTTTCTTGACCTCTGTTTACCTTTTCTCATCTGTCTTGGTGGGTAAAAATAATGTATGTCGATTTTGCTGGGTTATGTGAGGCTTAATGATCTGTACAACATCTGCTAAGTGATGGTGAGGTCTTGAGGGACCCAAGCTCATGTACTTTCCACATTGCATATATTTCAGTTAGGATAAGACATGACCAGAAGACACCCTACAGAATACCCATTCAATATAAGTAAAAAGCAGACAGACTGGAATAGGGAGTGTGGTGGGCTCAACACTTTTCACTGAATCCATACATTTATACAGCTATTTTAGATCCTCAGATAACCTTATTCATTCACAAACTTTAACTCATACAGATTTGGATGTTTACAATTAGTCATCTCTGTTGAAGTTAATCACCCTAGTCTCACTTTAGAGTTAACGGAGAGAAGTAAGCATCTGCAGAGGTGTATTTCATCTGTTTGACTTATATATCTGTCAGAACATAAAGAATGAATCCCTGGAGATACCTATAAATCTGATTTGACTGCATGAGGAATATCGTTTAGGTTTAGTAACAAAAATGGAAAGAAAACTGCAATAAACTGGAATAGTTTGTTGTTTATTATTTTAGCAACACTTCTTTAAACTGTATTTTTTCTCTTTGAAGAATTTGACTTTGAAAGAGAAGAAAGGTGATAAAAGCAGGATGTCATTTATAGATCTTTATAGCTGATTGAATATCCACTCTAATTGTACTTAAATAGAGGAGCTAATGCAAATATTTAATCTTGAATTACTATCATTAAACTGCAAACTCCATGTTTATTTCCCTAGCACCTTGTTTTCAGTGCTCTCATAGTTAAGACATGTAAAACTAATGAGGCTAACACAGATCAATGTGTTGTTTTTTTTTAAATACCCACAATATTACTCTCAAGAGGATTTAATCTAAATCTTGTCATTGGTTGCACCTTTGTAATCCATTCAATGTAACATTGAGATTATACATTTAGGTTTTATGCCGCAATTTATTCAGCCCCTGCTACCAATAAACTTAGACAGTTAAACTAGTATTTTAATGATTATGAAACAGGTGTAATACATGCATATTGGCATTGTGTCAGCAACACTCTCAATCAGCGTAATATCCCTAAACACCTGAATATCCTTGTAATACATGGAAAATTGGTAAAAAATTCCCCATAGGGTAAACTGTTATTTTATTGTCTGCAAATGAATGCTCAGAGGTATTATGTTCAGATGCAATTCCAGAATTAATAGTTCTTCTAGTGGTAATCTTCATTTCCTTTTTTATCTATGCAGACATCATTTTCAGAAAAAAAAATGTGCTGTTACAAAGTTGTAATTAAAATAAAAACAGTGATCAGCAGCACTTCATGAAGAACAAAGATGGCTCAGGATGTTCTGCCTCTAGAAGCTAGTCATTAGCCCTGTGCTTTAATCACCGTATTAATTTGGGTAGCACACTGGGAAATGTCCATCTTTTCAAAAGCTAATTATATTTTATTGTTCTTGACTCCTAATATCAACTAAGCACTCCTCCAAAATTCTTCTTTTCTAGATTTCCATGAGGTTATCTTATCCTTTTCTTAATGATTATTATGTTATATTTCTTAAATAACATAATTAAGTATGTATTCTGCCATGATTATACTTCTGTAAATCCAGTCACAGTTAAGAAGGAGCTTTACAAAGTATTTCCATAGAATCTAGGGTGTTATATTGGCACCTTTCACAAATAACAGGCATTATGAAATAGACCAAAGATTCAAATATTAATGAATATTAGCATCTGCAAGAGGTGCTCTTTTTGGCTCCAATTGTTTATACAGAATGATGAAAGACTATTTTTGTGTAACATAAACAGTGAGGAAAAAGTCATCACTATAACATCCTACTTACCTCACTCTGCCTGATTTCAGTTACCCTTTATGACTCAATACTTTATGTTGCAATAAAGCATGGCCTGAGCGTGGCTGTTTTGCCTTAGCTATATGCAAATGTAATATTGGTATTACTAAAAATTAAAGCTTGTTAAGCATATTCTCCCTCATCTGTATGTTCCCATCCCATAATTTCAGGGAAGAGCACATGAGAACATCAGAAGCTGAGGATGATGATATTGAGAGGAAGGAAGTTCTTCAGGTCTTTCACCACACGTGCCTAAAGAGGAAAGGCATTAATGCAGCACATGTACCTCATCTACATTTGACTGAAATTTTATTCTTTCCAGCTTCATCGATGGAAGATTTGCCCTCCTGGGATTTTAAGCCTTATAGTACTTTAAAGACATTAACTTTCAGTGCTATCATACAAGATTGTTGTTTCAACAAGACTTACATTTCCCAGTGCTTTTCTATTGTTTAACTGACAAACTGGGAAACAGAGAAAGATTGGAATCATTACTGATGCTCCCTACAAGCAGGTGCATATTGACGCAATTCCTCTCATTAAAAACCGTTACAAAATGTTGGAAATGTCTGCACTTCTTTCCTACTTCTATTATACTTATCCCATGCTAAAGATTCTCCCTTCTCACCTCTTTCTGATTTTTTTGTTTGTTTGTTTTTCCATCTATATAAAGTACTCCTGAATTTCCAGTTAAAAATATGTCTTAAAGACCAAGTTGTTCTGGACAAGAAGATCAAACCCCTCCCCCAAAACCATGAGCAAGCCCATTCCTCACTGTGCAACCCTGAGGTATAAGGCAAACCAAACAGCAAGGACACAAACGTGCCTACTGCATGATATCCTGGGCCAGGCTGCTCTGGTAACAGAAATAAAGCAGAAGGAACTGTGAGAGCAGCCTGACAGCTTTTTTAGTGGAAAGCAGAAACAGAAAGATCAGTCTCTTCCAAGACAGACTCTAATACCAGTAGTTAAGTATTGGTTGTAATGGCAAACCATGGCATTTTAGAAGGGTTTGCCTTAATCATTCACCCTGTTGTCATAATTGGTCACAAGACTTCTGCTGAAAAAGTGGCCCAAAGATGTCTATGGTGCTACACAGATCCAGACAAACAATTCTTGATAATGAATTAGCTTGAGACCACTAGATGGAATCTCAAGTTCTCTGCTTCCCTGCAAACCTTCCTGATAGTCTTAGATAAATCACTTAGTATTTCATACCTGTCACATTAATTTGGAATAATACTTCCTCAAGGGGTAGAAACCTGAAAAAAATATCTTGGAAATTTCTAGGTTTAAAAAAAACCCAGAAATGTGAAATGGATGCTGTAGGAAACCAAATATTCTGTAAGGGCAAGGTTTGCACAGATTGCAAGTTAAAGTAATCTCACACCAGCTCCCTATATTCATGCCACCACCTCCACCACCACACTCTTTTGGTTTCTTTACATTGACCTGTCCATGGGGTAACTATTGAATATACACTGTAACAGCAGTTTCCTAACACAGAAACGGGATCAGGGCAAGATGAAGCCATTCTCTTCATGGGAAACTTGCAGCAGCTCATTTGTTTTGTAAGGGATCATTTTTTAAGTCATATGCTCGTTACACTCTTTTTTTTTTTTTTTCCACACAATCAGTCTGCCAGTGGCTCAGACAGACAGAAGGACCTGAGAAGGGCACAGGCAGATATGAGGGATCAGGTCTGCTGATCTAGAAAACTTGTGGGAACATTTGACTTCTCCTTTGAATGACAAAACATACAGACAACAACTGCATAAAGGCAGGGAGCTGCTTTGAACACAGTACTAAATCCTAATAAACTTTTTTTTTTTTTGAACAATGTTATTTTCATCTGAGACATTCTGAACTGGACCAATATAAGGAATATTTTTTATCCTGGCTAAGATTTTGATAACACAGTTGCTTCACAGTCTGAAAAACCTTATACTGATTAAAAAAAAATAATAATAATGTTTGCTTCAACCTTAAATTAAAAGCACATTGATGATTAGGCAGAATGATGTGTCATCTTAAGTTCTTGCAGACTATGGTATTCTCACTGAATTTTGGAGGAACGTCCATTGGTTTGTCTAAGGGCCATATTGTTAGTTTGTCTAGAGTTTATTTTCAGTGAAAAATGGACTTAGCTTGAATAAAGGAATCAAAATTTATCCTTTGTCATGGGGTGTAAATTGGAAGGTTAAGGCACAAAACTTGAGGATTCCATTAAAAGGCTGTTGATCTTGATTCCTCTCTTGGTCTGTAATGTTATTACACATTAACACTGTGGGTGTGTTTGTCTAATGCCCAGTCCAAATCCTGTTAAAGAGTTTGTACTTGCTTTAATCAGAGATGAGCTAAGATTTATTCTAATGGAAAGTAACTTATTTATCATACACTCGTACCTATCAAGGTAGAAATAATTTTCTCAGCTACAGCATGTATTATTATTTTGTTATTCTTCTCTAAAACACATAGTTCTGGCTCTTTTCTTACAGAGTGTGCACACTCACAAATATATTTGCTGTCTGAACAAAAAATAACTGTTATCCAGATAGAAAACAGACACATTATAATGAAAATGCATGTTCTGCTTTTAGCCTCACCAATTTATGGTTCAATAAACCCAAGGATTTATTTTCTGAACCCCTATCAGAAGCTAATTTACAAAAATATGCTGTATATAATTAATACCCTTCTAGTATTCAGAATAACAGGCGAGACTCAAAGAAAATTTGAAGTGAATGTGAAAAGCACCAAGGTAACTACCAAGCCTGGTTACCAAGTTTAATTTAGAATGACACGAAAAGAAATTTCAAAAACATTTTTGCTGGGGGTAGAACCAGATAATTTCATTGATCCAGTTCAGATCATATGTTTCATGCATTTCATCAATGACCCATCTGTTTTCATTAGATCTGAATCTGACCCTTTTCCTCCTCTAATATAGTTTGTGTTAAACAAATTAAGATACTGGCTTAGGGCTGAATTCTCACACATTGTGAACAATGAGCAGTTATATACGCAACAGGTAGTCCTGTTAGTTAATAACTTCCTAACAGCTATTTGAAGTGAGACCAAGTGTTCATCTAACCCAAAACCCTCTCCCCACCAATGGCCAACCCAGCAAATACCTGGGAAAGAGTATAGGAATCAAATAATGATCGCATCATGACCACCTGCAATTTTATCTCATGAACTTCCTAAGACTCCATATCTTTATAGTTGTGTTTTTTTAACTTTTTTTTTAACTTTAGAAGATTTTTGTTATTTTATCAAAATAAGCAGTAGAAATATCTTTGAATTATTTTTATCTGTAATTTCTATATTATGCCAGGGGAAAAAGAAATTAAAAGGCTTGGATTTTAGGCAACATTCTGATAGCAATAAATCTCCATGTTCAAGCTCTGGCTGGATACTGACACTACAAGTTTGTCCAGATATGCCTCCACAGAAAACATGTACAAGGGCAACACAGATCCTAAAAGTGAGCAACAAGATCTGGGCTGCTTTTCTGTTGCTTTAAACATTCCCCATGACTCAGATTCACCTCCAGAATAAGGGAAATAACTGTGCTGGCTTCACTAGAAAATTAAGGCATAACAGCTTTGGTTTGATTTTAGTGTTTTAAAACAAATTGTAGACATGAGAAAAAGTTTGTTTGTAAAACAAAAGCTTGTTTATAAAAGTCATTAAGCAGTGTCAGTAAATGGTCTTTAAATTAATACTGTTTGAATGTGGTCTAGCTCTGATCATTTTTGGTGGTTACTGAAAATGCTATGTGATACAAAATTCTGTGGTAGCTATGTAAGACATTATACCAGCCCCTGAAGTTCAGATATTTTTTCAATATTTGCCATAAATTTCCTTCTGCAAATTGAAATTAATACCTAGATGAGCACATCTTTTGATACCATGCAACATTAATTTCTTCTACAAATTTCAGACATACTGAATGGATACTCAATTACAATAGAGTTTACCTAAGCTTATGAAGTTTAGGGAACTATTTTTTGTGCATTTCAGGGTGTTTAGGCAAAACAACTGAGCCTAAAATTACAAGAACATTTTCTTATGCATATAAAGACAACAAATGTGGTTTTGTCATAGGATCTGTTTTTTCTGCTGTTTCTTGTTTCTGATTTCTCACTTAGGAGCAAGTACATACATTTAATTTCTATTTTTGCTCTCTATTACCCCCAAAACTGTCTCACTATTTTTTCTTGGCTCACCATCTCCAGTTGCTGCTTCCTTAGGTGCACAACTACAGCTTGGATTAAATAGAGGTATAAGATGGGAGAGGTTTTATACTTCAGGGAAAACAAGCAAAACAAAACACTCCTTGCACAGCAGCCAGTTATTTTTTCCCTGAGTAGGAGCTCAGTGAATCACAGCCAAGGAGCTCCCAGCAGCAGAAGTGTCGCTTGTGGTGTTGGGTCTGCAAAGGCAACTCATCCCCTGCTCTGCTCCATCTCTCTGTGGGACTCTGCTCTTTTCAGGCACTGCTACATGCAGCTTGTAGAGTCTTTTTTTTCTCCAGAAACAACAGCTGCCTTGCAAAAGTCAAGAAGAAAAATCCAGCTTTGGGATTTTGCTATGGGCTAAGCCTTGGCCTTTTGTTTCTTTCTGTAGCACAAACAACGTCACTGGGTACAGCTCCCTGAGTAGTAAGGGGGCAAATAATTTAACTTTACCTTAGAAATGTTCTCCTAAGGTGCATGGACAGTATCAGCTCAGTTTTCAGTTTTATCTTGTTTTTTTTCTTTTTTTCTAAACAAAAAAAAGTGAAAAATGAAATGGCACAAAGTTTAGGAGCTGCAGCAGATCAATGTTGAGTCTTTTTATGTAGATGAGCGCTAATTATGTTAACTATATTTTCAAATATATCTTTCGTCTCCTTTAAATATTACTGAATCCATCTGAAATTCACTGACCTCACTAGAGCAGTTGCATCTGCCAAGGACTTTTACAAGGCCTGATTTAGACTGTGCTAGATGTCATTTGCTCGTTCGGCCTAAAATTGTCTGGCTTTGTCCACTATTGGACACCACATGGTCTGAACTTTCCCTGTCTCTCAGTGGGCACTGAACTGAATGCCTCACTCAGCAAGGCTTTTGCCCTCAGTTTGAGATATGGTCAACATTTAGCGAGGGCAACTCAGCCCACCGAGGAGGCACAAAACCTTCCAGGGGTATTTGTATTGGCTAAAATGGTGAATTTAGGGTGTCAGTGTTCCTTAAGTAAGGTTAGGTGTCTGGGGTGGATAGTGTAAGTAAGGCAATGCTAATTGTGCACTTTTTAATATAGACTTCACAGAACACTTACTTTACCCATCTACAAATGTAATGAATAAATGCATAAAATCTTGCATTACAGTCACAAAAATATTAAAATACACCTTTTTTTTTTTTACTTCTAGCTACCTCAGAGAGACCTAATGAACACAGTAAGTATCAAGCTGATAAAGAATACTGCTACTTCAGCTTTTAGCAGGAAGGAATTTATTTATGTTGTCAATGTTATAATAGCTTAAGATGAGATTCATCTACACAAGCTCACAGGAAACTCTGACTTATGGAAATGGTTTTCAATGACTCTGTAGTGCAGGACAAGGTATATTTCACAGGTCCCAGTGTGCGCAGTAAGACCAGCCTGTGCTCTCTGCCTCTACAGCAGCATCTCCCTGGAACATATCAAGGGAGAGTCAGATGAGGAAGGGTCACTAGAATTCTCTGGCTGAGGATTGATCTAGGCAATAAGAGATTTGTCTCTTGGTGTGCTGCAGCCCTTGCCAACCACACAATCTGGACATAGATGCTATAAATCAGAAGGAAACAAATTTTTAACATTCCTCTGAAATTCCATAGCCTGCTTTTTTCTGTTTTGTAATGTTGGGTTTCGGATATCACTTTTAAATAATATAAAAAATGCATATAGCTTATATTTTAATAAAATATGAAATTTATTATTTTTACTGCTCCACAATCTATCTGTGCGATGCAGGCTAACAGAGAAAGCTGCTTTTTTCTTAATGCAGTATACTGAGCTTTTATATGCTGTTCTACATGAGACCCTATTTCTATTGTAACACAATACTTTCATGATTACTCTAGGATAAAATTTCTGTATAGAAAATAGGTGATAGCAGGTATAGAAAATAGGTGATATGTATTTTGCAATTTTAGAAATTCCATTATATTTCTAAAAAATACAGAATAAAATTTTGTAATTTCTTAAGCCACATTAAAAAATAAAAATTTCTTTTTCTTTGGCTTTTTTTTAGGAAAACATGTATTAGATACCTTATCTCAAGAAAAATGTTCATTAAAAATTAGTCTGTGTGAATATGCAATGCAAAGTCACCTTTTAATTTTAAAATCTCCTAAAAATTAAAAATCGCTTTAACATGGGTGTTCTTCTTATTTGCAGAGCACAAACATGTTAAACATGAGCAAGCTATCTCTCAGACTAAGCCAGGTAGGTTTGGCAATTTAATTACCCATTACTCCAGGCTCCATTCAATAAGGATGTATGTGATTTACAAAACTGGGAAACTTTGTTGAGCTAGGCACTTGTTTGTTTTCCTCCTCTGCTCGTGTGAGACCCCATCCGGGGAGTATTGTGTGCAGCTCTGGAGTCCCTAACTAAAATGGTTAAAGAATTTTTTTTATTTTTTTTTTAATTGACACCACAAATCTAATTAATGACCTCTCGGAGCTGGTCTGGAGGAGAGCCATGAAGATGATCAGAGGGCTGGAGCATCTCTCCTATGAAGACAGGCTGAGAGAGTTGGGGCTGTTCAGCCTGCAGAAGAGAAGGCTCCAAGGACATCATACTTCCAGTACCTGAAGAGGGCCTACAAGAAAGTTGGGGAGGGACTTTTTAGAAGGACATATAGTGATAGGACAAGGCAGGGGGGTGTGGATTTAAATTGGAAGGTTATCTATTTAAGTAGATGGTAGGAAGAAATTCTTCCCAGTGGGGTGGTGAGGCCCTGGTACAGGGAAGTGGTGGCTGACTCCTCCCTGGAGGCGCTCAAGGCCAGGTTGGATGAGGCCTTGAGCAGTCTGGTCTAGTGAGAAGTGTCCCTGCCCATGTCAGGGGAGTTGGAACTTGATGATCTTTAAGGTCCCTTCCAGCCCAAATTGTTCTGTGATTCTATGATTCTGTGATTGTTTGTTTGCATCATTGAGTTTTCAGTATTGGGATCAAAAATTAGGGTGCAAATGAATGAAAGAGATTCAACTTTGACAGATTTTCATAGTTCAAATGACAGCAGTCACAGGTGTAATATAGCTTATAAAGCATTAGCAAAAGCCATTTTCCAGAATTTGGGGAAGGAGTTCTCTGCTGTCCTGGAGAAGGAGCTCTCTACTGCTCTACAGTCTTTCAAAGAGGAATATTGGGAGCTATTTCCTGTAAACCAGTTATTACATTAAGTGAGTCTGGTGCCCCAAAAGGAGGAGCTACAATCTCTCTGGGTACCTGATAGCTGTCACAGAAGCAGCCTCCAGTTTCTGAATCACAAAAGAGAAGTTGAACACTTTAAAAAAATCTTGGATTGACTCTGCACTTGTGTAAACTGTAAATCTGTAAATAATATCCAGTGACAGCTGGTTGCAGTGAACAGGACAGAGCTCCCCTTTTCAAACCAGGGCTTTGTGCCTCATGATGATTTTCTAGAAGGAGGACAGTCAGGGAATATAGCCAGTGTTGTGTCCCATGGGTCAGTGCTTGCTCTTATTCATCATATTCATCAATGGCCTGAACAAGGGGACAGAGCGTAACCTCAGCAAGTTTGCTGATGGTACAAAACTGGGAGGAGTGGCTGACACGTCAGAAGGCTGCACAGCCATTCAGTGAGACTGGACAGGCTGGAGAGTTGGTCAGAGGGTAATCTTACAAAATTCAACAAGAGCAAGTGTAGGGTCCTGCACCTAGGGACAGATAATCAAAGGAACCAGTACAGGTTAGCGGTTGACCTCCTGGGAAGCAGCAATGAGGAAAAAGAGCTGAGAGTCCTGGTGCAGCTCTCCATGAGCCAGCAGTGTGCCCCCGTGGCCAAGGCCATTGGTATCCTTGGCTGCATGAAAAAGAATGTGGCCAGCAGGTCAAGGGAGATTATCCTGTCCCTGTACTCTGCCCTGGTGAGGCCACATCAGGAGTTCTGTGTCCAGTTCTTGGGTCTTCTGTTCAAGAAAAACAGGGAACAACTGGAGAGAGTCCAGTATAAGGCTACGAGGATGGTGAGGAGTCTGAAGCACCTATTGCACAAGAGAAGGCTGAGGGTCTGTTTAGCCTGGAGAAGAGCAGACTGAGAGGGGATCTTACCAACACTGATAAGTATCTAAAGGACTCATGTGACAAGGAAGGGGCCAGAGTCTTCTCAGTGGTGCCCAGTAATAGGACAAGGGGCTACAGGCAAAAACCGTTACATAGGAAGTTCCCAGAAGTTTGTGCAGGTGAGGGGTGAGAGATGTAGAAAGGATCCTACACATACACTAGCCAGAAGAGACAAGCCAAAGAGAGCACAACCCCTTTGGCAAATGAGAAAGGAGAATTGGTTACAACAGATGTGTAGAAGGCTGAGGCACTGAATGAGTTCTTTGCCTTGGTCTTCACTGGCAGACAAGATTCTCAAGTCCCTGAACCTTGCATCCCTGAACCTCTAGGTGGGAACTGGGGGAGTAAATCCCACTGCCCTGTAAGTGAAGAGCAAGTCTAAGACTACCTCATGAGCCTGAATGTCTACAAGTCTATGGGCCCAGGTGATGTACATCCCAGGGTCTTGAAGGAGCTGGTCGATGTGGATGCTGAGCTGCTCTCCATCATATTTGAAAAGTCGTGGGTGTCAGGCAAGGTCCCCAGGGACTGCAAAAAGGGTCATGTCACCCACATTTATAAGAAAGAGAGCAAGGAGGACCCAGGGAACTACAGGCTGGTGAGCCTCACTCTGTGCCTGGGAAGATCATGGAACAGATCCTCCTGCATGACATTTTAGAGCACATGAGGGAAGAGTGCATGATCTGGGATGGCAAGCCTGGCTTCACCAAGGGAAGGTCATGCCTCACCTATCTGGTGACCTACTGTGATGGAGTGACAGCATCAGTGGATAAAGGGAAGGTGACTAAATGGACTTGTGCAAGGCCTTTGACATGGTCTCCCACCACATCCTTATCTCTAAATTGGGAAGATGTGGATTTAATGGGTGGATCATCCATTGGATAAGGAATTGGTTAAAAGGACACAGACAAAGAGTGGTGGTCAATGGCTCTATGTCCAGGTAGAGGCTGGTAACAAGTGGCGTCCCCCAGGATTCTGTCCTGGGACTAGTGGTCTTTACATCTTTATCAATTCCATTGAGAATTGAATTGATGCAATAGAAGGAAAGGAAGCCATCCAGAGGGATCTGGACAGACTTGAAAGGTGGGCCTGGGTGAACCTAATGAAGTTTAACACTGCAAAGTGTAAGGTCTTACGCTTGGGCCGAAGGAATCCCAGACACATGTACAGGCTGGGAGATATGCTCCTTGAGAATAGCACTGCTGAGAAGAACCTGGAGGTCCTGGTGGATGAGAAACTGAACATGAGTGTTATTGCAGCTTAAAAAGCCGATGGTATCTTGGGTTCCATCAGCAGAGGGGTGGCCAGCAGGGACAGCAAGGTGATTGACCCTCTCTCCTCTTCCCTCACATGAGGCCCCTCGTGAGGCCCCCACTGAGTCCAGCGGGCCACCAATCTGGGGCTACCAACCTGAGATCTGGGGTCACCAATTCAAGAAAGATGTGGGGCTGTTGGAGAGGGTTCAGAGGAGGTCCACGAAGATGATCAGGGGGCTGGAGCACCACCACTGGTGGTACAGGCTGAGTGAGCTGGGCTTGTTCAGCCTGAAGAGAAGGCTGCAGGGAGACCTCATTGCAGTCTTCTGGTACTTAAAGGGAGCTTATAGACAGGAGGGGAATTGAATTTTCACAAGGGTAGATAACGGTAGGACAAAGGGGAATGGATTGAAGCTACAGTAGGGAAGGTTTAGATTGGACATCGGGGGAAGTGCTTCATGGAGAGAGAAGTGAGGTGCTGGAACAGGCTGCCCAGAGAAGTGGTGGATGCCCCAACACTGGAAACGTTCTGGGCCAGGTTTGATGGTGCTATGGGCAACCTTGTCTAGATGCAGGCCTGGAGGTTGGTGGGCCTGCTTGGGGCAGAGGTTTTGGAACTCGATGATCCTTGGGGTCCCTTCCAACTCAGACCATTCTGCGATTCTGGTTGATTCTGTGTTGTCTTTCTTTGTTGGCCACTTTTACTCATTAACAGCTAGCAGAGTGCTTCAGCTAGCAGGTGCATATAGATGGGCTCAGACAAGACAGTAAAGTCCTAGAGAGGAAGCAAACTTCTCCAGCTCTGTGCATCCTGAGAGGGGTCAGTGATGGCCAAAGAGTGACTGGGTTGCCAAGACAGATGACACAGCCACTCACATTCCTGAGAAATTAAATCAGTCCTTCTGCACAGTCAGCCGTATCTCATCCACTTAGCATCAGAAATTTCTCTGGTGAGGCATTTGCAAGCATGGAAGCATCATGTCAGAAACCAGTACATTGGGCTGATTAAGGAGCTTACTCTAGTGTACTACAGTTTATTCCAGATTAAAGCTCTTGGAATCTAAATGTTTGAAGGAAAAAAAAAAAAAAAGAAAAAGACTTGCTAAATTTCCTTTAACATAAAAGATCTCCTCTTGAGTGATTAATGGTTGCTTTGGAGAGCAGTGGCTGTTTTGAGTTTCAGTTGATGACTGGAAGTATTAATCTGCAAGCACTGGTGGTAATAGTGCTTCTGCCTGCTGTATGCCAACCAGTGCTCTTGAGTTAGCAGACTGAATTATAAAAGCCTTATTCTGAACAAAGTGGTGGCCTCCTTTTTCACCTTGATGCAGAGCAGCTTCAAACTATTATTCCTACACCTCCTGTCATCAGACTTGGAAGTATCACATGACTGAGGAATTAGGGAATTTCAGAAAATATATTGATCCTGTAGGGAAGTGTTTAAATTAAAGAGTGTTTTATGTATGTGTGTGAGAGCAAGTAAAGCAAGAGAATCCATTCCTGTTGTAAGTCTTCTGAAACTGCCTGAAATACACAGAGAAATGTTTACAGCTTTATATTTTTCTATTTAAATTAGATACATCAAGGAACAAATGAATATTAATGCTTGTAGTGTTGCAGAACCTGAGCTTTACAGAGGAAAGAAATTCTCTGAATCTGAAAGATTTTAGAACTTTAAATTTTGGGCTTATTTAAATTCAGAACAAAATCTGACAGGTTTTTTTCTGAAATAATCAGCAAAAATATTTTTTACTTAGCTGTGTGAGTTCATCAACCTTCTTTTTTTTTCTTTGCCAGACTACTCATGATGCAGGAAAAAAAAATACACAAGAAATTGGAAATATTTCTCTGTTTTTGCCAAAACACTGTTACCCTTATCAGTTTTTTTTTTTCAGTGGTTTTCTTCGTACTGCATTTTGGTAAACAGAAGGGATTTTGTGAAGCTTCCTGATGTTTTGAACTGTGTTCTCTTGTAGAGGGTGTTCTTCAAGCTAAAGGATACCCTTTTCCTTCAGTTTTTCTTCTGGTTACAACCAATGGCTAGAAAGTCAGAGAGAAAGAGCCCCATACAGTCACCTCCTGGAGACCAGCCAGGAAACGCATCAGGGAGCTCGCCAGTTGAATCAACAGATCAATAGCTGCTGTGTGGTTGCAGAGTAGATAGGTGAATGAATTCTGAAGAATTACTGCATTTATTCCCAGATGAATGCAAGTCCACAGGCTTATGCAAGACACTCTGGTTTTCTGCAATGAAATAATTTTGAAAGGAAAATGCCTCTCCTACTACCATCCACTCACAGGCTTATTTAACCAACTCCTACAGTTGCAGAGCAAACATTGCTGTAAATTCTCACCAGAATTAGAAAAAGCAAAAATATCTCATTTAGTGTTCGAAACAGCAAGGATAATATCTAAAGAAAGAGAAGATTCCAACCTTTTGAGCTTTACTTATTAATCCATTGGCTTTACTCATTAATCCAGTCCAGAGCTTCTGTTTAAAGTCAATATGCTGGGGATGGGTGTGTGTCAGAACATGGATAACTTAATACCTCAACCTAAACTAGTGAAATGCACTGTAGTATGCTGAAGCTCATCTAAGGACTGAAAGAGGATACTTTATCTCAACAAGTTGCATCTTCAAGCTCCTGGTTGTTCTGTATAAATGTTTCCAGCTTCACAGACAACCATGAAATGGAGATGAGGCCTTTTTTTTAATTCACTGCTTTCATAAGAAGCTGACAATATCAATAGCTGAGTAGGGGGGAAAAAAGGCACTAAACTTAATAGAAGTGAAGAGAAATTAAATCGCCACCTACCATATGACAACTGAAAAGCATAGCAATGCAGGTCTATATTTTATTTCCAAAGAATAGAAAAGATCAGTAACCATGGAGCTTTATCCCTCCCTGTATTTTCCCCCATCAGTACTGCTTTCTTTACAGAAATAATGAAAAAAAAAAAAAAAAAGAAAAATACCCAAACCCAAAACAAATCAACCAAACAAAACCTAAATCACAATTGCTGAATGTTTTATGTCCATATTTGCAGTGCAGCTTTACTGGATGCTGGTGTGTTATGGATATACAAGGACTGTACAGCAAGGAAGCTGTTTATCTATGATAATCTTCTTTTTAGGCTTCTGTGGCAAGTGTCTGTCTCTGGAAAGCTCAGAGAGCTAAATTAAAAAGAAATTACCACAGAGAAAAAGATAAGCCTGCTCTCTAGCCCCAGGAAAAAAAATCCTCTGGAAATTGCATGCTAAATTAAAATAAATATTTCTAAAAAGTCCTATATGTTGAGACCATTCAACAGCCTTCTCCTTTAAATACTGCAATGCTCACATATTTACTCAGATTGCAAATTAGGATTCAGCATCCAAACTTGGATATTTGGGTTCCAGAGAAATAGCCCCCACAAAAAAGCAGAAGTTCTTGAGGTTGACTGAAGTTACCTAGGTTCAGTGACAGGTAAATGCTACAGTGACAGGGACCTGTTAGTTCACAGGCGGTTCAAACCACCC
>VXBZ01003188.1:70047-99612 GCA_013399135.1 Heliornis fulica
ACCCCCCCACCCACCTCCCTCCATCATCTCATGTAAGAACAAGTTCAACTGCCAGGCTGGAAATGTTGCTCATATTTGGCAGCCAGGCAGCTTTGTGCATGCACAAACAGACTACCCAGGAGGGTTTCTAGTCAACTGGTACTCAGATGATTTGAATGGTTTCAGGGGACAAGACATCCCTGTCCGACTTGACCTCCACCCAGCCATTGTCAGCTTCAATCTGATACCTTGCAGAGGTCTTGGTGAAAAGAAAGGGGCCAGAGGCATGTGGCTCTAACTGCTTCCATCAGCGAGACGAAGGAGAAATATGTTCTGAATATGTCTTAAACATATTTTTAAAGAAAAGTAGTGATGTATGTGCATGTTGAAAAGCAGGGGTTAGGAGAGAGCTTTGATTTCAGGTAAGGGAAAATAGAGATAATAGGAATGGAGCTATGAAAGGATCAGGAAGAGTGGAGTTCAAGTCAACCAAATGGCATAGTTATGACATGAAAACGAACATCCCAGTTCCCACCTGACTGGCCATAGGGCAATGAAGACAAGCCCCACCTGATCAAAAAGTGTAGTCCCACCTGTGCCTCTGCCTGAAGCTTCATCCACCAGCATACTTGGAGAAGAGGCAGATCAGGTTTGGCAGACACAGGTCCATGTCATCAGAGAACTGTGCCTAGCTAAGCCACAAGAGCATGTGAACTGGGGCAGCTTTCCTCATGAGATAGCAGAACCTCAGGGCTATGATGCGACAGATATCCAGCAGGGTCTAGGTAAGCTTGTCCAGTAGCAGGTGGTGTCAATGGTCATGCAGACTGGCACTGTCCCATAGAAGTTGGCTTGTGCTTTGGGGGTCTTTGTACCTTTCTCCTCTACAGACCGTGGACACACATGGATACATCCAAACATATTTGTAGTTAGACACTAAGCAAAAGTTCTCAGTGTTGCCTAATAACAAACTTGTGAACTTAGACACTCAGCCAGATGATGTCCACAAAGTTATAATAGTTGTACTATTAGAACACAGTTTCTATCTGAGTGCCTGCCTGAAAGACATTACCAGGTATGTGGCTGTTTTCTGGTGGATGAGACGTTAGGTCCAGTAATTTTTTTTAATTGGAGTATGTTCTCACCATGCAGTCAGAACTCATAATGCATACATGCTGTTTTACAGTGTTACATTGGGATAGTGATGCTAAATGCATTCATTTTTTTTGTCAATGAACTATGCATATCACATATAGAAATATTTTTCCAGTTATATGCACCTATGCTAACACAGTGCGAATTTCTAATTTTAATGCTGCCCTCACAATGCAGAGGAGAAAATTAAACAACAGAAGACAACTCCTACTGAGAAGTCAGGTAGGAACAAGTCATTCTCTTGTGATATATGGGGTGGGGGGAGGGGGATGTGGGGGCTGAGAGGGAACTCATCTATTGTAGTACATTTGCATCACAATCTTTTTTTTTACAGTATTTAGAAATATGTGGCTGATAACACTTTCTTAGAGCAAATCCAGAAGAGCGGCAATTACAGATACTATTCTAAGAACAGTATTTCCGATGATAAAGCCAGATCAAGACATTTCAGTTCTTGGACTACTTGTTCCAGCCTGACTGCCAGAGCTGGGATAATGAAATGGGAGTGTGGCTGTAAATCAGATCTCTGAAATGTTCCCAAATATGCTTGTAAGGAATTGCTGTTTGTTTTTTTTTTTTAACCTCAGATATTTCAAACCACTGAATTTACAGCACCAAGACAAGTGCCTAAGTAGGAAGTGATGTAGCTGGATGAATCACCAGTTGGACTGGGGACTAGGATGGGTCCTGAACTGTCTTTTTCATGGGGAAAGGTTTTGGAACTAATCTCTAAGTCTTTCTTCGAGTTTTTCTATAATTTAAGCCTTGTAGCTTTTGTAATAATAATTCTAACATGAAGAAAAATCAATATTGACTGTTTTAGAAGTCCTTTAGGGTCACCCAAGGAATTAGAATATTCTCATAATCATTAACAGTCTACACACAAAGCTGTTTAGAAGGCTTTTTCTAGATAGCAACCTCTTGATTTCTACTGGAGGTAGCCTTGTTTCAAACATAAAATGAAAGATTGCCAAATTTGGGACAGTGATGCCAAGAACAGATTTTCATATGAGATGATGATAATGATATTGAGGATGACAATGAATATTTTCAGTGAAAAATGTTATTGTGTTTTAAGCTGAATCGTGCTGTTTGGTACCTCGTTCCTATTTTTATTTCATATATATTCTTCATCTCTTCAATAGCGGAATAGATGTTGTACAGAACAGTATGAACTCAGTGAACATTGATAAAATTTATGGGTTTATATCATTTTCTATAAGAGTTCTTATGATAATATATCATTTTATTGTGAAGTTATCTCTTACAGCACTTTGTTTATCCAATAAAACCATTAAGAGTTTCGATAGATTTATCTGATCATAGACTGATGAAGCTTGTTCAGAACCATATCAATTATATTTCTGTTAATAAAAATGGAGAAAATACTGGAAAATTTTTAAATATGTTTTTAACCTGTACAATTAATGAGTTAGAGATAACTGATAGGTGACAAAGTCTGGGGAAGGAAAAATGTCATCTTTGAATTCACAAGATTTTCACACCTAAATTCATAAAATATTTTTAGAGTTAATAAACTAGTTTAGAGGAGATAAATATTTTCTTGATGTTGCAAGTCAGTTCAATCCCACCCAAAATTTCCAATCATGTGTTGGCTGGAGCTACTTCTGATTTACACCAGGAGGAATGATCCTGGAATATATAAATTTAGTACTGTGCTAAATGAAAGGATACACCTTATATCAGCAGGAACTGACAGCTAGTAGGGACTTGTAAAGGGGTCTAAACATGTTAAAGCCTACCTGCATTTAAGAGACTTGGATGATGTGCATTTTTATATGAGAAGGTGAAGTTAAGAACAAGTGAGAACTGACTGCCATTAAAATATATGAATATCAAAAAGAAAAAAAATATTTTCCTTTTTATATCTAAATATCATAATTTACTTTTTTTTTTGTCTTCTATAGTCCAGAAAAAGCCAGCAAGTACGTGGCACCTACCTTGATCAAAAACGTCCTGTAATATAGATGGATGTGTGGCTTTTTTGACTTTAACACATGGAAACTGTCCCTTAGCAATTTCTAGTCTTGCTTAAAACTGCAGTGTCTTTACCACCATGCCTCCTGCTACTTTCAATTAATGTATTCTTTTATCATTGAAGTTTAAAAATCTGTTTGCCATAACCAAGTTCTGCAATACAGGAGTCAACTCATTCTGTGCTTCCCATATCCGAAGCCACAACAAAAATATAAGAAAATACAGAAGTGACATGCTTCTTAAAAATGACTTTTAACAATTAGTTAGGTCTACTAAATCTACTGAATTAAATAAAGATACCATCACTTTTTCCTCCTAATCACTTATTATTGCAGCATAACTACACCTGGATTTTTTTCTCAGTCAGAAAGAACTGAAGAAAAGGTCCATACATTACCTTACCATGCAGCATGGTAGCTAATTTGTACATCTTGTATGCCTTCAGCATGCAAGGTAAACTGGGAAAGTAAAAAAAAAAAAAAAGAAGAAAAAAACCCCAAACAAACAAAAAACAACAACAACAAAAAAAACCAAACAGTTAAGTCCCCAAATACGCCACATTCAAAAAAATAATTGTATGTAAGAAAAATGTCACTATTCACATGAGTTTTAATTCACACCTCATAAAACTGTTTCACATTTGCAATTCCCTATCACGTCTCCACCTCAGCATTTCCCAGCATGTACCTTCACCCGAAATCACAACTGCTAGTTCAGTTATTCATCTAAGTTGCAGAAGGGCTGAGGCATACTGCCCGTTTTTTAGGGGCTACTCACATTTTGAACATTTCATACTTTACAACCCACATTGGTGTCCTTGTTGCTCAAAAAGAACCTGATGCACAGATTTTTAGCTGTGGGAAACATCACCTGGAATCAAGGACAGCACAGCTGCCCATTGATTCACTGATTCCAAAATGTATTGTGGCTGTTATCTGCATGCATTTGGCATAGCTGCTACTGTGCTATGAGTCCAGTGATGTGGGTTTTTTTAGTTCCTTTTAAGCAAGTGTGACTGTTGTATAAATTATGTAGTGCTAGGCTTTGTTTTTAAAACAAAGCTTCTTCATCTTTTCTATTTCCAGTAACAAAAAATAATTTCTCATGCATCCAGCAACAGTTATGAAATAGAGTGGGGGAAAAAAAGAAAGAAAGAAAGAAATAAAAAAATGGGGCAGGAGGGAGAAGGGAAGATGCATTACTTACCAAGCAGTGCTGATTCTCTAATTTTCCACAGTGAAACATAATTTATTCATATGGAATAGGATGTGTTTGAGACTTTGGGAATTCAGCTTAAGTATCTCTGACTCAACAGCATAAAGGTCAAGTGAATGGTTGCTGAGTTTGCTCTGTACTCTCCTTTCAAATGACAAAAATTAAGAGTAGATACAAAGCACATTTCGGAAATCAAGGAGAGCCCCTATTAACTGACTTCTTCCTTAAGATGCACGCATAAATTTTACTAACATTAATAACAACTATATGTGGAACTATGTGCAGTTGAACTTTGCTATTTTGTCGCAAATCCCTTCAGTGGATAATCTATTAGTAACTAGGCATGTGGCTTTTTTCCAAAATAACAGCATGAAGCAAGAAAAAAAATGAATGTTTATTCCCCCCAAAAATTGTGTTTCTTCTTATTAGAACTAAAACGGGAAAAAAACAAAAAAAAACAAAAAAACCCCATATAAATCAACTTAGAAACATGACAGCAATTTTGTTATGCTGTTTCTTTTACCTAGAGCATGAAGTAGTCAGACATGAAAAAGATGTTCCACCTAAAAAAACAGGTAAGCACTCCTGCATTGTATACACCAATTGCTCTCGAACCTGTTTTACAAAGATTGCAAAAAACAAATTCCACATGAAAAATGCCAAAATCATGGCCCTGTGATCTATTTTGCTCTATAGAATGGTCTTGGTATGTTAAACCATACCTAAGGAGAAACAGTACATATTTGCAATGCTGTGTTTTCTGAGGATATACATATATCAAAAGTGAATTTTCTGCTTCTGTAATTCCACCAATGTCAAACAAGTTACATCAGCAAAGAGTCTGAACCATTTCCTGTAAGTGTTTGCTTTAAATGTCTTCATCTTGCTAATTACACATGTGTACCTGCCATTTATTTGCACTTCACAATCCAGATTCTATGTGAATCAAATTCTCAGGTTTAGTAACAGTTCAATTTTCCACCTTAACTGGAATCATATGATACATTATTCAAATCATGACCTCACTCTACCGCCTTGTATGATAAATGTCTCTGCATATCATAACTCCTAAGCAGTCTCACTTGTGCAAAGCAGAGCAAAGTTACTTCGGATATAAGAAACAGAACTGTTCTTTTTCACCATGAAACAGTCACCATGGGGTTAAAAATGTCTTCTCCATGAAAAGAAATAAGTGAAAATTTAAAATTATTATTATAAACTTTATTTATCCTCAACTCTTGCACCAGAATTATCATCTATAGATGAGAATATCCCTACTTTTATTATATATCATTAGATAGTTACTAATTACTGTGAGATTACTAAAATTTGTGTTTTGATATGCAGTGAGCACATAGAACATAAATAAAGCCATTCCCCACCACTGACTATTCTGAGCATTTTTCTTTCCTCTTTTTACTTCCCAGACAAACTGAAAAACACTGCAAGTATGTGTCATGTCTTGTTTCCTATGGAATACAAACCTTCTTTTCAGATGCATGTTGCCTCAATTTGCATTTTTGCAATTTTCTCCTGGCAGATAATGCTATTTTCTTGCTTGTGCTACAGATACTCTTGTCTGCTTAGTAACAGCTGAACACACCACAACTAAGTACATTTATAATTTAATATTGGCAAACTGCAACATTCAAACTCTGTTTGCAATTTATATTTTTTATAAAAGCAAAGTAAATTATGCTAGTAGCATAATTGATGCTCTGGTGATTTTAGATGAGTGTAGAGACATAATTCATCTTTATGCAAATACATTGTTTATTAAAAATAACAAAATGTCATGTAGCATAACTGAATTAGACTGCCTTTTCATTACTTCTTTTAACATTTGGAAATCACTTATTTCAAGAATTCACTAAGCATGTTCTTGGCCTTGTTTCAGTATGCTTTTTTCCCACTTCAATAAAAAATTAAATTAAATTAGAGAAAGGAACATTTCCATTTTAGATGAGTTTTAAGGAGGATTCAAGGGGAATTTCTTGCATAAGAAAGATTTTCACTGAAGTAATTGGATAATGTCATTTTTAAGGTCAGTAAGAGGTCTGTGTAGGTAAAGTCTAGGATCTGTGCTTATTGTGTCAAGTCATTGAATGTTACATGCTGCAAATCATGATCAAACATCAGAAGGACAGTGTTTACACCCCATACTTTTAATAGTGAAAATGTAAAATATAGACCTTCACAGATTAATTAGCTGTAGCATCTTTAGCACAGGGTCTTTGTTTTCTTTTTTTTTTGTTTGTTTGTTTGTTTGTTTGTTTGTTTTTGGTTTTGGTTGGTTGGTTGGTTTGGTTTGGTTTGGGTTTTTTTTGGTGCTGTGCCTGACACATCAAGACCAAGCCATGTGTCATTTTCAAAGTAATCCATAAAGAGTATCCTAAACCAAGGCCAAGCCCCATGACACACTGACCTCTTCCTGCCCCGGGTCAGAAGTTGACAAGGCAACATTAAGCTTTCTAAATTAATCTCTGACATTAAAAGCTTGAAGTTAGACAAGATGAATATTCACTCTTAAACACCTGTCAAAAGACACAGTGCTATTCTGAACAGCAGCTCCAAAGGGAAAAGGGGAACACGAAGCATCTGAAATGTGCCAACAGTGAAGGGTCTCCTGAAATCCTCAATTGCAGTGCTCAGTTTCCAAGTCACCATTTTAAAATTACTAATTAATGTGAAGCTACTGGTGGGTTTCTATTTTTGTCAGCATTTTAAGTAAATTTTTCTCTATTTGAATCCATTATTCAGAATTGTTCAGTCTTATGTTCTCTAGATCTCTTCACTGACATTTTACATCTTCTGCACGGATTTATCTTAGAGACCTGCTGATGGCACTCTCTTCTGTTAGAGAACCATCAGAGTTTTAAGTGACTAATTTCTCATGCTCTCTGCAGTAAGGATCATTTTAATTCAAAATCACTGTCTACAGTGCTTTTCTATCGAGAGCTATATTACCCTGACATATTGTGATTATAAGGAACATCCAAGACCTTTTCCTTTGACCTTTGCAGACGGATATTTGTACCATATTCTTGAGTTTATTTCCTGCTGCTTGAATTCGTTATAAAGTTTAACAGTACCTGCAGAAAAAAAAAAGGACACAAAAAAAACAAACAAAAAAACCACCCCAAAACCCCACCAGAAAAACAGGAAAAAAAAAAGAAAACCAGCAATAAGCAGACCAATGATCATCTACAAAAGTAATGTTTACAGTGTCTATTTTGAGCTAACCATCCTTGAATATATCTAGTCCAAGATTTTAAGTAACAAAACTATCTATTCTAAATTACTTTTTCCTCTCTAAGAAGAACATTAGTTGGATCACTGCATTCTTTATTTCTAGAGCCCTATATAACTTTGCTTCATATATTTCTCAGCCAGGTGTACAATATGTTTGCCATATTTTGGAGTTCAGATCTAGTAGGAATGTAAAATACATTTCTCCTGGGATAAATTTAATCATACACTATACCCTGTGCAGTTTTACTGTAAAAGTAAATATAGTTTAAATTAGTAGAGAGGTGGTATCATTAACTGAATGTCAGGTTGTAAAGAGAAATACAAACTGGAGTATGAAAAGTGCCCAAATTAACAACAAATTAACAATTATTTTATAGTAAACTGCTAAGTGAATTGCCATGTTTTTTTTATAAAAGGAATTAGCAAAGTATCTTATTTTTCACTATTTTTGTTTTAGTACACACGAGGGTCTTTGACATCTATTGATCCAGTATCAAATTTGAATGTGTGATGAAACTCATAATTTACTCCCTTCATACTGACTATAGACTCTCAAATTGTGAGAGGATACCTTGAGCAGAGGTGCCTTTTTTGCAATGAGTAATACCAAACTACATTTTGCTATCAAGAGGAAGATCTCCTCAGTTAAGGAATCCTCTTATGAATGAAATACTTTCCTAGATTGGGTTCCTCAGACAATTTTTTTTTTTATCTTGTGAAAATGAGAAGACATACTAATCTATGGCTTACAAGGCTGTAAGGTATCAGCTTTCAGCAACTGTGAGAATGATCATAAGCAGAAATGTAAATACTAAAGGACTTAAGCATGCTTGCATTTAGTAGTAGCAAAGCTGCACTTTGCTGAATGCCTGTGGTGCCTAAGGATTTAATGCTGACATTTCTGAGTGTCCTTATGAAGGAAGACCTGAATTAAAGTTACATGTTGGTGAAAACCACACTTGATTGCTCCGTCTTCCTGTTGAAGAAATATTGACTGAAATGTTTTCACTTTGGTGTAAGCTGTAAAACTTTATGTTCATCCAAAGGGAAAACTCTTCATGAAGAAAATACAGAGATAGTTCAATCAAAGGAGACCTCGAAACATTTACAGAATACATTTGGTTTTTATCCAGCTCCAGGTTCGAAGAACAGTGGGTTTGCCTGGCTAGTGAAGTTATTCTGTTTCCTTAAAATTGGTTTCTAAAATAAAACTGTGACTAATTAAGTAGCAGTGTGTAAAAAATTCTTTGATTCCAAATCGCAAATTCATTCCTTTGATTAAAAAAGAGTAATGACTTTTTTATATCAGGGAATTTCTATCACATCACAGTGATGAATTTTCATTAACTATTAACTAACTATTATGGGTAACGCAAAAGCATGGGAATATATGCTTGTGCTAGGTGCTGTGCAAAATTGCAGTCAAAATTTTCCCAGCATTTGAGAGCTTTTAGGCATAAAAAGGATGGCAAAGCGATACTGCAAGAGAAACAGTTACACAAGGGTGAATGCCAGCTACACAAGGTCAGCCAATCAGTCATTGGTTGGGATGTGTGGATGATAAGAAATGTAGCAATTAAACTACACACATTTTTTTTTATAATAGCATCATCAGCTATAAACTTGAATACACATTCAAGAAGAACTCTATTTAAATATTTGCTTGCCAGAAAACTTGATCTGCAGTGTTTGCATTCGAAGGAACTATTGCATGATGGATTATAGTACTTCGAAGAGTTGGACTCAGCTTTCAATGTGAAATCCTGTGGACACGTCCATTGCTTGTGGCACTTTTTTTTACAAATTAATATCCTACAGAAAAGTTGCAGGTGAAAGAGGAGGTCTGTTTAAATGATTACTTGCCTTGAAAAAAATATGGTACTCAATCTCAAATCCTTTCCTTTCCCCATTTCCTTTCTGATTATTTTCCTGGAGAGCCAACAGGACAAATCCCAACAACAGGTAAACATTGCATTTCTCTGGCATTTCTTACAGAAGGAATTAATGAATATACCAGTGCTGATTAATGCATGTTATTCGTCAGCGAAGAACAGTGTTGGTGGAACCCAGCACTGGCAAGCTGACAGAGCTGCAGCTACTCAGTTCTCTACCGAAGCCTGTTCTGATCAGCTGATTATGTAATTTTTACTGTTTATCTTCTGCACTGTGTTTTGGTGAGCTGGGCACAGGTGATCAGCACTGAGCAAGCTGGTGTTAATCAGATAACACATGCACCAGAAGACTTCTGAACAACACGTTATTGCAACTGGTTGGATGATATGAAGTGAAGATGAACAGTTTGAAGGCAGCCTGCCAGTTTTGTGCTGTAGTCAACAGGGAATACTGAAATGGGCTCAGATGCCTGAAGCGATACACCTTACTTAATTTCAATCTGCCTTGTTGAATGAAGTCACAGACCAAATGTCTGTGTTTGCAGGCTGGGGAAAAGGATGCTGAAACAAACAAACAAACAAAAAAAAAAAAACCAAAAAATACAACACATGTTTTAAGTGAAGGTATATTCAGAGAAAAATAAATCAGAATCTAATGCTGCAGGACTTAAGAATAGTCACATTTGGTTGTTCTAAAGATCCATTTGACTTTATACCCTGGGTTGTTTTTTATATTGTTTGTTTCAGACAATTGAAAATCCTCCGTGTAGCAGGCAACAGGTAGAGGAATCCTTCCCTGCTGCATTTTGGCTACCAATAATTAGAGAATTCTGGCAATACTTAAGGTGCTAGTGCCTAAAGCCTATGTCAGAAGTTTCCAAACTGCCCTGCAACCTGCAATGTGAAAACAATGTTCAGAAAGCCAAGAACTGCCACTGCCATTAAGGGTACCAGCCACATTTTCCATGGTTGTTATTCCAGGGAAATTACTTTGCGCAACATACTTACTGTAAGAGCCCTATTTTTCTGATGCCTGTCAGTTAATGTTGTAAATCTTTCTAGCCATGAAAAAAGCAAAGACAGCAAAGGAAAAAGGTAGGAATTTACTCTGTGTGTGCATACATATGTAGAATATAACAGTAACATTATTATGAGATTACAATTTTGCATGCATAGCTATTTGAAATAACACCTAAAAGACCTGTGTTGATTTTCAAAGTTTTATTTGAAAACTCTAGGTAATGATCTATTCAGAATTCAGTCAATTTATCAACCTTGAGCTGTGTTATTTTTTCCTTGCTAGAAAAAACAATTGAGAAGAAACATCTGAAAGATGAAAAAACCAAAGGTAATAAAGGGATGAAAATCTCTGAGAACAGCAACAAAAATGCAAACATTAGTTGTTTTCATGGGATTGGAAAGAAGAGCTGGTTTAGTCCTTCCAAATATTGGCAAGTAAGCCAAAATGATGAAATTGTGCATAAATCCCCAGTAATTGAACACCTGATGGCTCCTCTGTACATGGGTATCAAGGATTACATCAACACATGCAATCTGGCTGCGGCAGTGCCCTTCCCGTGACCCTCCCTGGCTCGTACTGCATTAGCCTGTCTGCAGTGTCCTCCAGCACTGTATCCACAGGTGAATGAATTAGCAGCCCCCACTCAGCCTGCTGCTATGCTCCCCAGTGAGGTAGGGCCAAGTTCACCTCTGTAGCTTGTATGAGGCTGTAGACCATGAGCTCCATACTGTAGAATAACTACATCGATAACAAGAAGCACTTTTCACACATAAAATAGACTTCATGGTCACCTCAATCTGACTAACCTGTAGGACATAGGTCTGCTCTGGCAGACAGAGAGATGGTTTCTACAATACCTCTGAAATAAGTTGCACTAATTTATTAAGTTATTGGTCTAAGACATAAATGTCTTCTCTACACTGGTTAAAGACAGTGACTTTAAACATTGTATATTGAAGTCCTGGAATCTCAAAGGATAACAGTACTACTGGTGCAAGTTTGTTAAACTAGTATATATAAGCAGTTTGCATCTGTGGTTTTAGCAGGCATAACATTTTTATTTACAAATAATTTACTAAGAAAATCCCACTTTAAAAAAATACCTGTTTTATAGAGATTGCTGTCTGTGGGTTGGTCCCAAGAAACTAGCACATTTCCTACTGAAATGTATTTAAGTACTTTGTCCTGAATCTGAAGATTCATTCATCATCTATGTTTTGTTCTTTAGGAGTCCCACCAGTAAAAGAAGCTCCACGACATCAAAACCTGACATCAGGTACATTATTCCCCTTTATTTTAAAGGAGCTGCCTTTCCCTGTACAAAGTTTTCCCTTTTTGATTTTCAGGTTTTGGTTGTGTTTTAGTTTGTTGGTTGTTTTTTAAGGGAGATAACACTTGCAACCTTTTTGCCTCTCTCATTCCAGTCTAGGGAACAAGATGTGAGGTAAGCCAGGTAAATCAGATCTATAAATATCTTTCTCCTGTGGAGAATTATTTGTTCAAATGGTATTGCTTTACCACATTCCTAAACTTTTAAACATATGTTCAACTAATTCCTTTATAAATCAAGTGGCCTGCAAGTAATGTGGCAGTACAGTGTTTAAAAAAAAAAAAAACCCAAAATCCAACCAGAAAGCATATGCACCTCATAGAAAATCTGTTCCATAAGAAAACTACATAAGCAGCAGCAAGTTCATTTTTTCTTATATAATAAATCTTGTCTTCCATCACAGTGTACACTTCACCCCGAACTCCCTACAAAAGAAAGTGAATAAAAGTAGGGCATGTTTGGAGGAAATCTCCTTGCACTGTGTTATTAGTTAGCTCAGTGTTTTTCCTAGTTTATGGTAAAAATAAAAATATGCTACAGATTCTTGAATAGTAAAAATTCCAGTGACTTCACTGGAATTGTACTGATTTGTGATAGACAAGGGTAGAAGTCTGATTTCACCTGTGAACTGTAACGGGTTTACATGGAAAATATGAACTAAATATTAATACGGATCCTTCCAGTGTAACTTGTCCTAAATTCCTCATGAAAGAATTTGACTTCATCCATTCTTATCATCCAGATTTTCACAAGTAGGATGCTTCAGAGTCCGATATACACAACATAAAATGTATAATATATGGGAAATTTTATGTATTTATATGTTTTAAAATGCTTATTTATCCATATGTATAAACTTTAAATATTTTCATAATAATTAAAAGATAACAAAGTATAAAACAAGTGCAGAGCAATGTGATATCAAGGAAGATAAAATTCAAGTTAAATTTTAAGATCAATCATCCACATATTAGCATGTGTCTTGTATAAGGGCAACTACATTTACAGATAAGCATGGCTTAGCTCTTTTATTTATTTTTTATTATTATTCAGGAATATAGAGTCAGATATATACTTTAATTCCTCATAATGATTCTGTTATTAACTGATAGATACAGTATGTAGAGTCTATGATAGTAAAAATATATTTACTATTTTATTAATATAGAATTAATATAGATCAAGTAGTAATAATTATCATAAATAGCCAGCAAGTTGAACCAAATTTTTTGCCAGGAGGGAAACGGATTATCTTATGGAACAAAATTTGAAATTCAGAGTATACAAATAATGCACTAAAACTGGTCTGCAGTGGACTTTCTCCTGCACACCATGCTCCTGGAAAATTTGCATCATTTAAAGACTCTGTTACTGTGGCTTTCATTTACAGTAATTGCTACCATTGCTTTATTTAATTGTACATTATCATTGTGCAATTATTCTTGACTTGATGTATCCCTGATCATGAGCAGCTCTATGCAAACAGGTCTTCAAAGCTGGTTTGGCAAACAGAACTTGTTATGTAAGATTTTATTTTCAAACTATTCTCCATCCACTGAAAAAAAACAAGTTAGTTTTCAGACAATGGATAAAAAGTTTCCAGAGGAACATCACAGTGATTTCTCTTTATGAATGTTTTTCTTTAGTACTTGCTCACATTGAGAATCTGTAAGTTGGGACCAAACACTAGGTCACGTACACTTGGGCTGGAACTTGATAGCTTTTGCCTGTTCTGTTGCAAATGAAGCCAGAATATTTTCCATGGCATGCTGAATACTAATACTTTTTACTGATAAATGGAAGTAGAAAGCTATTTACAGTTTCTTAGCTGATCTAAAAATTTAAATAGTAAACCTTCTTTCAGCTTTCAAAAGCTAATAGAGTAGACTCACATGTTCTTAGATTTTGATCAGAATCTTTCAACCTTTCTCTGGTACTAAGAAGCAATCAGATAATGGGGAAAGAAAAAAAAAAAAACCACAAACCACAAAAATAAACCACAATCGACAATAGTAAAACTCTCTATATATTCAATTTTAGAATTCTCCACTTTTAAACATAACTTCTAGTCATAGTGTACTTTTCATAAGCAATAATATGTGCGGTGGACAATAGATTTCTTTCCCTTGTAGAACTGCAAGCAATTACATAAAATTTTTTCCCTTTTTTTTCTCCTGTCCTAAATGTCAAAATCTGACACCTGTGCAAAGACTGAAACTTACACACAACAAAAACAAAACAAAAAAAACCCAGTAATTATTGGAACTTTTGTTTTTTTTCTTCTATCTTATAACAACTCTATTCACAAGCAGTGAGAAGCACGTTTTTCAACTCCTGCTGTGAAATATGAGCAGTGCGCAGATTCAACTCTGTGACAAAGACTGTCTTCCATACATGTTATATGAACAACTGTATACTTTTAGATAAATCCTAGTTTATTTCAAGGCCTACAGCATAGTACAAAAATCTAAATTAAACAAAACTTTATTAAGTTTATTGTAATTACCTTGTAATCTGTCCTCATGGATGTAAACAATCCTTATGGCTGAAATCTCAGGAAACAACATGTGCTGCATATATCATACAGTTATTTGAAGACGTTGATGTTTTTAATGTGCTGCTAAACCTGCAGATGTGCTGATGTGGCAGAAATAGAAAGGCTATCATGGAAGACCAAGAAAAGTGAGAAATAATAAGAGTGATGTTAATCCCATATAAATTTCTTTGCTACATTAGAAAAATATGTGGATTATTTTCACAGAGAATAGGAATTGAACCAGTCATGGTAATTTCCATGTAAACACTTAATCTCAAATAGATTTACTTAATTCACGCACATGTTCTCTCTCTTATTAGAGGTTTAAAACTTTCTTGGACATGAGGGCTTCTATAGTACCGTCTCATCAAAGAAGTTGCACATCTGGGAAAACTAAAATTATCATTAGGCACAGCTGGAACACCATTAACTAGACTACTGCTTTTACTAAAAAATATTTCTCATCTAGATTTATACTCTGCTTCTTCAGGGATAGAAATAGTTTCTCAGATGTTTTTGTTGCATACAGAGGAATCATTTCATCATATCATCAGCAAAAGATATTCAATGGCACATAGTGAGTACTTTCACCCCATGAAAACCTCAGCAGCTCCAGTGGATTAATTCATCACACGTCTGTATTAGCAAGTGGTGATTACTGTAAGATTGTTTCACTGCTTTGCACTTTCTATCTTTCTGTAATATATTTTCCAATGCAAAGACAATTTCCAAATCTGCAAAAGCAGATTCTATTTAATTCTATTTCAGTTCTATTTAACGTGAGATTTGATATGAAAAGCATTTGAGAGACCATCAGGGGTGTTACATCAATGCTGAGGAAATATAAACTTGTTGGCAGTTCAATATGTAAGCTTTTTTCCATGAATCAATATTTTGAAAGAGAGTAAGACCACTTCCACCCCACCCCCTGCCTTTGTTCTGAAGCATTTGAAGACTTTTAAGAAAATACAACCTTTTCACTATTCTCAATTTGTAATTTTACTAGATTCAATAAGGACAAATATTTCTGTTCTGTAAAATAGCAACATTGAACTGTTTTAAAACAATGCAGAATAATAAAAAGAGAAGGCAAGAACTTCATCACTGCAGGACAGGTAGCTCTTATCTACAGAGAGGTGTTGAACTGAAGACACTATTTTCTACTCACCTCGCCACTCAGTTTGTATATCTCAGATGTACGATTGTTCTGATATTCTGTCAGCAGTTTCTTCAAGAACTCCAGCTGCATAAGCTGCTAGTACTGAATTTGACTATGTGAATGCAACTAGATCAAAGAAGCTGAACAAAAATATTGAGGAGAAAAGTTAAGATGTAATTTCTCAAAACAGAAATATAGATCAAGGAAGGGACCATTAACTGTAATAACTGTCTCTGAAAGTAATGAAAACAGTAATAGCATCCTTAAAATAATTTATATTAGTGATTCATCTTTGTTTTCTCACCAGAAGTCAGCAATAAATCACTATTATTAATGTTATATTTCATTGACATAAGAAAGTGGCTGGAAAATAATAGAAACTGGCACTCAGAAGTTTGGGAATTTTTTGTATGAGTTCTGTGCTCATTCATTTACAAGATCCATGTCTATGCAGGATATTCTCATTCAGTAAGATTTCCCAGGATGCTCACCAACCTGCAGTACAGATGCTCAGCGCGAGAGCAGGACCAGATGCACACAAAGGCTCCTTGAAAGACTTTCAGTGTAGAACAGCCTCTATTCTGTAGATATACAGTAATGTGTCGACATTTCGTGTTTGTTAGAATTTGTTTGCTAGAAGGCTGCCAATGCAGGCTTTCCAACAATGTGGGGTTAGTCATCCTGCTATTCTTTGACTTTTAAAGAAATGCTTGGAGTCTAAATGTCATCAGGCTTGTCTAACCAGAGGCTTACTGTGCATTACCAAGAGGTGTTAGGTTTAAAGAGCTCAGTTAAACAATGCTAAATGCTTGAGTGATCACTTATTAAGAACTAGGGTGACCTTGATTTAATTTAGTTTAACCTATTTTGAAATTGGATTGATGAAAATTTCACCGAGGCCGCTTCAACTCTGAATGAGTACCCACACAACACTTTCATATGGCCTAATTAATCCATTTTTAAAGTTAACTTGAATTACTCTTCCTGATTATTTCTACATAGAAAAGCCATACAAACATGAAAAAAGAGACATATTTTTGTATCTAGGTAAAATAAAAGCTGCTCTAGGTAAAATAAAAAGTCTGGTATCAAGCTGAAAACTGGTATGTCATGGGAAAACACAGATTTTGCTAAGTTGTGAAACTCAGAATCTGTAAATACCAGAAACGAGAACAATACATCAGATTTTATATTAATTATAATCTTATAGATAGTCTATCAGCACAGTGACATTGTGATCTAAATTATGAACTACAGACATTCTATTTAAAATCCCAAAGGGTAATTTTTGTCTTTTGAAACTAAGAACTACATGAGGAGAATCTTTGGGTTACTGCTGTGTCTTCAAAAGGAAGACATCTATACCTAGCTCTAAACTAATCTCCTTTTTTTGGCTGTATTAGGTAATTCCATTACCTTACATGGAGTTTATTTGTTCTTGAGATTTGTTTACTATTAGGAATTACTGAGAGAGATTCTCAATCAGCTTTGTATCATGATGAGTTACTGGGACTCAGTTTAAAGTCCACCTCTCCAGAAAACAATCATAACTTTTCACAATAATCAAGACAGTGAAAAAGATGAGTCATTTCAGTTCTATTTCTATGTAGCACCTAAAGAAACGAGCTTCATGTTAATAACACTTGAACTTTATTAGCTCAGTCTTCAAATTACCAAGAACCTTTTCTTATTGCTATGCAAGCTTTAACTGTGCCACAACTATGACTGTACTTTATAGACCACATTGATAGACTCTATTCTAAAATTCAAGACATAAATCTTGAAGATTAATGAGATGAGCAGAGAAAGTCCTTCCCAATCAATACTGAAAACCACAGTTAAAAATGTGAGGTGAGACCTAATACATTATATTAGACTATATATACTCTAATAAAAGACCATGAAAAAAAATATTCTTTTTTAGAGTGCTGGTTTAGATCCAGTAATGAGTATCTGATTTGTCTAACTTTGCAAAATGAACCCAATTAGTAATATTATTTATGCCTGTTGGACAATTATTTCATTCTCTTCCTCTTAACTGGGTCAAAAAATTTTGCTAAAATTAAACTAAGAGGCTCCAAGTGTTTATAAATATGTGCTAAATGTATGCCAGATCAAATGGAAAATATATATATCAGTATAAGCCTCTGAATTACTATGACATAAATTAAATATCAATAACTAGTAACTTGATGCTTCTCATTGCTAAGTTGGTTTTGCCCTTTAGTTTGATGGGTATACCTTTGTCAATCACACTGCAAGAAAAGTACATATTATGTATTTCCATGGAATATCTCATGGAAGAAAAACTACAAAAAGTAATTTTTCAATAGTTTTCTGAGTCAGACATTATTTATCTTTGTTCCAGACAAACAGCCATTGCTTGAAATTAGTTCCTCCAGTGTCATACTCCTACTCTTCTAATGGGAACGTTGCTTAGACAGTGATGTCTTTTTTATCAACATAGGTTTTGGTTTTAAACATTTAGCACCTGAAAAACAGGCATCCTGGTGCTGAAGTGAGTTGTTGTTTCCAGATTGCCATCAGTATTATAGTCAAATCTAGTGGACAAGTTATAATTATGTGATACAATTAGTGAGACAAGAAACGACGGCAGATGAAATATTTCAAATAAGCCAACCTATTGAGCTCCTACAGTTTCTTTCTGGTTTACATTGTTCCTAGAACTGTGTAAATTCAGGTGAGGAAGAGATTCTGATTTAACTTTTTTTTTTCATTGCATTCACAGCCACAGATTCAGTCCTCCTATTCATAAGCACTTAAATAAGTGTTTATTTGCACAATGTCCATGGGGAATGAGAGTGGAATTTTGACAATGGTGTACTCAGCCCTTCAAAATCTGAATTGCCACCTAGTATGAATCCATATGGCTAGAGCTACATCCAGAAGGTAGTGCCTCTAGCGTCTGATGCTAAGCAGGGTGAATTTGGGACTATCACAGTTTGTCAGTAACATCATTCAAGGACAGTGCCTTTCCTGAGTTTTTATTGTCAAAAACAAGTGCTGCTGCTCCCAACAGTAAAGTTCACACCAAGGAAGATAAATGTGCACAATAATACTATGCACATCCAAAATCCTTTTCATTTAATACAGATTTCAGTTAGAATAACTGAGACCAAGAAAGCACTTGTATCATTCAAATACAAGCTTGACTTTCATTAGTTTTTTGATTAATCATTCTATATTCCTCTCCTCTCTCCCTCTTCCCCCATCATCTCTCCATCCCATGCCTTCACAGATGAATGAATACCTAGTATTAACTTCCAGCTATTTAGTATGCAATCCTGTTGACATAATAAGATTCTCAATTTTACCTATTTCTTTGGGTTTATGTCTTTTGTGTGCATATATGTGTTTGTATGTAACGCTTAAACCAATCTTTTAGTAACTGTTGGTTCTTTAGAAACAATTATTTTCATGTAATAAGTTTTAATTACATTAGTTGAACATGCTAGCAATAATAATGAGTTGATGTCACATCAATGTGACCAAGGTACATGATTATCACATAGAGCATCCTATAAAGACACTGTTTATTGAGTAATCACAATAAAATCCAAGTCCATAATGCTGCCAACAAGTACCACTGTAGTCTGGTGCATTATTACTGCAGATTGTGGAAAATTCCAGCAGAATTTAATAGAGTTTGGATTGGGCCTGCATTAATTTTTGATCCCTCTCAAATATCATTCCGTGAATTATTCATTCTTTTGGTCCTGTGTTTCACTAGTAAAATACATAATACCAGTATCAGATTCCGTTGAAAGCTCAATGCTAACAAAATTGCAAGACCCTGTAGTCTGTAGATCATCACTGTGCCTTGTTGGAAATGTCTGTACTGCCACATACACCATACTGTTACAACTTGTATGCTTTTACTGTCTGGAAAAAATAATTTATTAATGAATTTTGGAGGAATTTCACACTTGGGGGGTATTCATACATTTATGTGAGAGTTATGTGGTTTGTGTGCAGCAACCATAACATGGTATATCACACTTTCCACTAAACACAAAGCTTCTTCCATCAAGCCTTCTTACAAGGAAATGCAAGAGCTAATTAGCAATGTACAGATTTTTTTCTCCCTTAAATGATTGTTAGGTGTCATCTATCACATTCAACCTAAAATACAGAAATAATAGGTTTCACCCTTTTATTGCAGAAATTGGTTTTGTTAGAAGAGATTCATTTAGCTTTCTTATTATGTTTCCAAAACAGCACTGACTGTGAAATGTAAGAAATCATAACTGGTTTTGACCAGTTCTGGTCTTGGCACCTTATATATGTTTTTATTCTGATGCTTTTTTCCCCTCTAATGACAATGAATGTGAACAAAGGGACCTTATAACATTATTAATTTGATACATTGACATGTTTTATACCAAGAAACTTTTGTTAAAACATATACTACTGACTTTGTATTGATAACTATTTTTGAGAGAAAGTGTATTTTTTTAAACTATAAGTATTTCCCCTTCTCCAGACCACACAGCCTCACGGTGCTTGAAAAAGAGGTATTAAGGAGAACAAGCGATCTGAGTTCTCATGTCTGCAATAATAATGCTATATCTAGTACTAAATTCTGCTACTTAAACACCTTCAGCACTTCTTTATTAAATAACTTACAGACACCCTTCTAAAATGGATATGAAAATTCAAATGGTGTTTGCAAATATAAGCAATTAATTGCATTATATCAGACACTTTGAAAGTAGGTTGGAGTCCTATTTTCTGACTATTCTCCATTTTATCTCCTTATTGAAGACACAAAATAAGACGCAAAGGAAGCATCCTCATGGGACAATTTCTTTTTTCCCTTTACTGTCTACACATGGTTTATACAATGCTAGAAAAATGTCATTTTATGGGGACATTTTTAGATACAGAGTTGGATTAAAGTGGTTGGGATATCTCTTGTTTATGTGTAATGGACATATAAAAGTTTTCTCCCCCTGCACGCCTTCCTATTAAGCATTGTACTTCCTGCAAGCAGACATAGTGTGGCTGTACAGTATGCTCAATAATGAGAAATGAGTTGAATAGGATTTATTTAAAAAAAAAGATTAATTTTTTAAGCATAAATTGTAGTTTGAATAGCCAGTACCTAAAGATGGACCATATTGTGAATTTAAAAAAACAGTATTTGGTCTTCTGCATAGACCCTCAGCATTCAGCTTTGCTATTCAGAGAAATGGGATTTAATTAAATGCTACTTAAACAATGCTGCTAAGCAGAAAGATTTATATGTATCTGTTTTAGGAAGGATTTCACACAGCTTCCCTATCTGCCCCTGTGCTTTCTCTGGTCTTACTGTAATTTTACTGAAATGTTAGGGAAAGTGCCCAAATTGTTTGACAGAGCAGAGCAAGGGGGGAAATACCTGCTTGTCTTCCTTGCTAAGAATGGTTCATCTCCCCAGTCACTGGAACAAGATTTTTTTTAAATTATGTGGTTCAGTTTTGCTGAACCAAAACACAGTACGTGCATTCCTGAGAAGCAATCAGAAAGGAGTGCAGTTGTTAATATGTTCTCATATTTATAATTGCTTACTAAGTAGTTGTTTCTAATGCTATGATTCCCTGAATTTTTGTGCTTTATTGAATTTTTTAATTCTATTAGGAAAGGTTCTATGTGAAGAAGTTTAACTTAAAACTAGAAAAGGCCAGTAATAAAGATTGTTTCCTCATACATTCTCTGTAATTTTTCCCTAATAACCAATCTGCTCTTGCTAAAAAACATTGCTTTGTAATGAATATTTTATGTGGCAACTTGCCTTAAAAGCAGCTATTTGAAACTTGTAAAAATGGGGCTTTCACTGTTATAATACATAAAAAGGAACACCTTTACATTCTGTAGGATTAGTAAATTTTATTACTGAATTTTTACTGTCTTTTCTTATAAGATGAATTTTTAATAAGACTATTATGAAAAAAATATTATTTGCTTGTTTGGAGCACCATAATTCCTTACACAAAGCTCCCACTAATTGCTTGAGTAGTCATTTGAATTCTAGTTTAGTACTTTGAATTGTAGAAAGCTACAGCTAAGTTATCTTATTTAAAGTTATAATTAATCATATCAACTCAGGAAATGCTTTCATGAAAATTATCACAAAGTCTTTGGATATCCTTGGAGTTTAAATATGTTCC
This sequence comes from Heliornis fulica, assembly GCA_013399135.1. Lineage (NCBI taxonomy): Eukaryota > Metazoa > Chordata > Aves > Gruiformes > Heliornithidae > Heliornis > Heliornis fulica. The sequence continues at coordinate 91,755 of VXBZ01003188.1, forward strand.
CAACTAGACTGTATACAACTAAAGGAGGAAATTAAAATTTTCACCCATGCGGATTTGTCACAAAAGGGGGCACTTGATTGAGGACCCCTTTATTCCTTTTGTACAGAAGTTTCTTATGGTGATCTATTCAGATTTAAAATTCCTCTCTTTCCCAGCAATATCTTAATCTTTCTCTCAGCCAGAAGAGATTTAGAACCTTATTGTCTCTTCACCAGTGTCTGCTTTCTCGTGCTTTGGAAATGTAAATGCCTGAGATTGAATCTTTCTGCCCAGAGAGTAAATAAAGACTGTTAACCAATATAAGCCACCATAAGGCAAAAGCTGTAGCCACCTGTTAAGCAACATTAAAACCTGAGAGTAAAGTCTTCCCACACATAGATTCTAATATTCTAGGCAGATTCACATAAGCTGGTGATTTATGCCATATACGGATGGATCTAACTCTTCACTGCCTTTTCCAGGGATAAGACACAGAATGGTCAGTCTATTCACGATCGCAAAGGGCTTGTGTATGACACCATAGCAGAATCTGTAGGAGATATGGTAGATGTGCATGCTTCAAAAGTTAGATCAAATTCTGGGACATGGTTGGACTTGTGTGAACTTGTCCGCTGATTCTCAGCCAAGTCAGTTCTGCTGCTAGCTTTGCCTTATGTGAATATTTGGAAATGGAACCATATTGAAAAATCACTGTTTAATTAGTCTGACACCTTTATGTCTTTGAGGTTGTCTTTGTTCTCTGATGCCTTGTCCCTTCCTGGGACCTGTGTCAGCTAGTTGTCTTACCTGTTACATGCTACCTTTTCCATTCAATAGAGAATGATTAATCACAAATAGTGTGTAACTTGCATGATAGTTCTTTAAATGTAAAACTATATCTTCAAATTACAACAAATTGAACAATCATGGTTATTGGAAGGGGTGCTTTAGGACCAGCAGAAAGCTGGTCCTAAAGCACCCCTTTTTGCTCCTGTCTGCAAAAAGTGCAAGGAAGACCCAGGGACTGACAGGACTACAGGTCTGTCTTCTTCACCTCAGTCCCTGGGAAGGTGATGAAACCACCTATCCTGGAAACCACTGCCAGGTACACAGAGAAGAAGCTGATGAGGAATAGTCAGCATGAATTCACAATGGGAAAGTCATGCCTGGCCACCTGACAGCCTTCTGTGATGACTGGGTTGGTAAACCAGAGGAGAACAGCAGATATTGTCTATTTTGACATCAGTAAAGCTTTTGGCACTGTCTCCCATAGGATTCTCAGAGAAGCTGATGAAGTATGGGCTGGATGAGCAGACAGTGAGGTGGACTGAAAACTGGCTAAACTGCCAGACCCAGAGGGTGGTGATCAGTGTCAGGAAGTCTAGTTGAAGGCCAGTAACTAGCAGTGTAACACAGGGGTNGACTTGTGTTGCCATCCAAAAGGACCTCAATAGTCTGTTTTCCTCCTTTTTGCTGAAGAATTCAAACGTTCTTGTGATATTCCTCACATTTCTTGAATCCAGCCCCCTGTGTAAGAATGCAGAATCACAGAAAGTTAGGAGTTGGAAGAGACCTCAAAAATCACCTAGTAGAACCCCCCTTTCAGAGTAGGATCTAACATTTCAGTAGATCAGGTCACATAGGAACGCAACACAGTGGCCTTTGAATGTCTCCAGAGAAGGAGACTCCACAACCTCTCTGTGCAGCCTGTTCCAGTGCTCTAATTTTTCCTTACATTCACATGGCATGTCACTTGGAGATCAAGAGCACACAGAAGCTCCATGGAATATTTGTATTATTTATTTGCTATCCATGGAATGTACATAGCATTTCCTCTTGACCAGACCTGGACAGCTTTACACAAACCCTGACTCCAGGAGGGTTGTTTTGGTTTTCTGCTTTCTGGAACTCATCCTAGGTGTTCTCAATCCAAACAGATTTCCATCCAGGCAAAAATAACTTTGAAAGATCAAAAATAGTGTAACAGCTTTCTCTTTTTTAGAGGAAGAGATTGCCTTTTCCTTTCACAAAGTGAAAACCAAAGAAGAAATATCATCTATTCTTCCAGCCACTCTGAAACAAATCAGTCTTTTGTGTCAGATGTCCTATTCTGGCAGCGTTAATTACAATTGGTTAAAAAATTATCTCTACTCTTTTCCAGCATTAACTTTTCTTTTTTGTTTCCTCAGTAATACTCATAAGGACATTTAAGTAATTATATGCAGTCTCATAGATTACATCCTAAACAAAAGCATAAGGCCAGATATAAAAAAAAATGCATGTAGTGTTAAAGCACATATTTTACTGCTACTGTTAATCTTTTTTAATAAGATTTGCTCTCAAAATATAGGACAATACTTTGAAAGTGAACCCTTTAAAACTGAAAAGATTCATTCTGTATTGACATTGAACATTATAAATATGAATGCAGAATGGGATGCATATTTGCATGCCAAAATTCAAATTGTTCTGGCTAGGGCTTGTATCATAACACTGTTACAGATTCAGATATAGTCACAGTTCAAATGATACTGGTATTTTTCTGAATGAAGTTTTCATCCATATGCCTTGTAGCTCAGGTTTGCATGCTAAAACACCCCAAGGACAACATGAATGGGAAATCCTGAAAGAGCACATAGTAAACAGCATCATTCTGGAACCATTTCCTTCAGCATAGGCCTTCTGCATGATGGCAGCTGACTTTGTTTTGATTAACAAGTCAGGATATGCTAAAGACAGACCACTTGTTTTAGAGAAAGCATGAATCTCATCAGTAGTAGAGACAGACAATATATGAGATATTTACCAGAAAAAAAAAACCAACCACAAACAAAAAAGACAACAGACTTTTGCAATATATCTACTTTAAAGTAGATCATTGCTTGATTAGGTAAAATATAAAAGATCTATCACAGAAAGGCCTACTGATTAAATTTTCTTTCACAAATGAGTTAACACTTCAAGTACTCACCCAAGACAAAAATCACCCAAACCACCCCCTAGCTCTAACCAAACACTCCTTTTATAGGGGCTGGGTGGATGTTAGGGTGTGTGGAAACAGCCCCAGCCAACTCAGCTCACCTGTGCTGGCTGCTTGGGAAGGTCAGCTCTGTCCTATCATACAAAACCTGAAAACATTTTCTTCCTATACCTACATTGGTATACGTATCGCCTTGCTTACCACATTTTCTACTAGGTCTCGCATACAATACAATGTGCCAAAACAGTTCACAAGATTTTAGCAAGGGATTCTGCTTCATTTACTCATATATAAAATGAAACATCCATCGTGCCTCAGTTTCTCTAACCACCAAAATAAATTTAAAATAAAATGTGGATTTTTCATTTCAAAGTGAAACATTTCATAGTCATTGCAATTGCATTCTATTTAAATGCAAAAACATCTTTTCAGAGGTATTTGCAGGTTTTTCAAAGAAATTGAGAAGAGTTTCACTTTAAAGTTTTTAAAAACAGAAGGTAGAGATTATAAAATTTTGTTTAAAGTATCATTATTTATAAAATTGCTTTTGTATATTTTGATATTTTTAATACTCTACTATGATCTGGTTTGCATTGATGAAAAAAACATTTGCTTTTTTTTTTGTTTATCCTTCCTCAAGATAAAACATTCAACAAAGAGTTTTGATTAATTCTTGTTTGGACTTTGGTAACTCTTTTAAAGAAGTTTCCCTTTTGTCAGTAAGATTTTCTCCAGTGAAAAGTTGCTTCAGCTATTCATTTATTTATTTTTGCTGGCTGCAGACTTATTTATGCCTCATAGAAGAAAATCTTACAGGTTAATTCCTCTTGCCAGTATGGAAGAAGCTTTTGGCCCTGCACAAATATACATGCCAGTTCAGAGCCTGATTAACAGCCCACACAGACCGTAAGGGTTGAAAAACTTTTCACTAAAGGAAAATTTGCCAATAGTATTTGGTTGTCACCCTCAAAATTCAGGAGCACTGAAGAGGGTTAAAGAGTTTTACCAGTGGTTTTGACTGCTGGCCAAGAGCAGAGAAATCGACCAAAACACTGTTATTAGAAGACAGCATGCTCCAACTCCTAGGTAATTCAGCCTCATATCCCTTACACACTTGTCCCAGAAAGGGATTGTTTTTTCCTCCAAACCTTAAAAGTTCTTGTACCTATTCTACCTTTTCTAGTCCCCTTTTTCTTATTCCTGCCCTATTTTTAGTGTTTATGCTATCTTACTTCCACTCTTTAGGATTTCCCACTCTCAGACTGTTCACGAAGTAACTCTTGCTCTTTGTTTTTTCTGTCTGTCATAATTTCCATTCCTTGTCTCCCTTCTTACCATGACCTTTCCCTATCACTTTCCAGCCACTGGGGCAGAATCTCTTGGTGCAGCTATGTTCATTTTTCTCCTTGAGTTCTTTGGTCAATTTTTAATTCCATTCCCTCCAAGAATCACCTGACCCAGGCATTTTGCTAGATTAGTGTCAATCTCCTACAATGGAAATCTACTCTCTTAATGGGAATTAAATTATACAGATGTTTTCTGAAAGAACATGAAATAGACTCATAGCCCTAGTGTGGAAACCATAAACATTAACCATCTCTTCCTTCTTTTCCCAGCTCCTGTCCGATACTTTCAATGTGTCTTCCTAAATGGACCTAATGGATTTGGACTGCAATTTCCTACTAATGCTGTTTCAAACATGGAAGAAAAGACACACTCAAAGACTTCCAAGAGAAAAACAAGGAAACCAGGGCAGTAGAGAGACTGAGTCCTGTGATCATTCACGTTTCGCACTTTATCTTTTCTACTGAGGTCCACAGTAGTTACAGTGGTACTTGTCATTGCAAGAGTGTGATCCACTTGGACACATGGACCTGGAAAAAGGATTCCATGTGGCAGAGGCAAAACAAGCAGTAATGAACTGTGTTTGACAAAGGTAGAAATGCAAAAGTGCCCCGTTTCTTGTGGAAAGGCTTCAATGCTGACAAAGCATTGACCGGATTGTGAGCGTGTGTGTGAGCGCGCGTGTGTGTGCGTGTGTTTTCCTGCCTTTTGCTCTTCTTGTTTTTCTTTACCCACAGCTTTGGAGTCTGTTTTCCATTTAATCTTATGTAGGAAGTGAAAGGTTGAATGTAGCTCTTATATCAGTAAGATTGCAAGTACCTGCAATCCTGAATCATTTCTTCTTAACATTCAATCAAATTGCTGACAGGAAAAAGCCTCACTAAGTCATGAAAATTTGCTCTGTGACTGGTGCTATTTTTATGTCTCAATGACCAGGGTAGCCTGAAGCTCACACTTGCTCTGAGCAGCTCAATATACTATCAGTACATTAACTCAATAAGTTACTTTAAGGATGAATATTTCTATTTAACTTGAAGCAGTATAAGTGTGGTCTGTTTGTCCTGCCTGTCAGGAAAGTACAAACTCCACTTTCTAAAGACCTAAGAGAGCACAGAAAGTGAAACAACATGGCAAAGTTGAGGAAAACCAGTGATTTACCAATGTGAAAGCCCCAAGAAATAAATGAAATCATTTTAATCCCTCTACTTCTCTTCTGTAAATTGGATTGACTGGCAGCAGAGATCGTGTAAATATACCAGTCAACCACTTGATATTAGCATAAATCAGATGAAAAGATATGATGTGATATGCCACTCATGAAACTAAAGCAACCTAAATTGCCAATAGGTAAATATTCCAGTTTGATACAATCTCAGATCAGTGAAGAAAACAAAACGAAGCAAAACAAAACAAAACAAAACAAAACAACCAATGAAAACAAAAAAACCCACAAAAAATATAAAACCAAACCTGGAGTATATAGAATAATCTGGGTAGCTGATTTTACTAAAGGAAATTTAAGTACTAAAGCATTTCCTCACAGTACAGTTCTGTTGATGACTTATAGAGGAGAACCAGAAGTAGATACCCCAATCCTCAACCTTCTTTTGTGTGTTTCTGTGAATTTGTTGCTGTCAGAAAGACATGGGATGGCATGTGATCCATGTGAAGGCACAGGAAAACTGGCATCGGTTGTCTGTACTTCTGGCAATGCAAATAATCATGTATTTTGCAAGTTGCTATTTGTTTGTATTTCCTTACTATATTTTTACATTTAATTTGTGAAATGTACACTAGTGATCTTAGCTGGCTACTCATAGAGTCCAATCACACCAGTAACTATATTCTGCTTTTTTAATTTTAGCATAATGCAAGACAACATCAGCTCCTCCCCCTGGCCCCTCCCCCTGGCAACCCATTCTTACCTTAATCAAATAATTGACTTATATGAGTTTTAGACGACTACGTCTTTGACAGGATGATGCAATTCAGAAAGCTTTGCTGTTACCCTGGTGGGTCAGGTTGGTACTCTGATTACCTGACATGGCCTTATGGGAGCTGTGTTTGTTCTTGGTCTTAATTCACTTTCATATTGCACAGGTCATATGCTGCACAAATTCACTTTGTGATGACCTGTCTAGGCAGCGGTTTCTAGGAAAAGGTAGGAACAGGTCCTGCCCTAGGAGTAGCTCTTCTCACATAAGAGCACACTGTAGATACAAATGTTCAGGGTGAGTATCTCCACTGTCACCTTTGAAATCTGCCCTGGAGATAGAGGTGCCAACAACAAATATTTCATGGTAAAATAGCAGTCTTTAATTTTCTTTCAGTGGGCCTATTTATATTTCCAGTGATTTTCTTTCCTTCCCAATTTTTAATTTTGTCTACATTATTATGTATGTTATTGCCCTAGGTTTTTACTGTGAAAGCTGTCTTAAAATTAGATGATAACTTTCTGAAAATCAGAATTAATTTAATTCAATACTTTATCTAATTCAAATAATCAGGAAAAAAAACAAATCCTATAAACTGGGTTTTTTCAGCTTCTTTTGACAAAATAAATGTTGCTCATTATAGTTAGCCTTAATCCTTTCTGTCTTTTTGAGTAGGGGGGTGACAAGAATGTGTTCCAAATCTTATTTCCATGTTTCAATTAGATATCTGAAAGCTTTGAAAATATAAACAACTACTGTCACTGAATAAGTGATATAAAGTCACTGCCTCTAAGAACAGGAAAAACAGGTCTATTCACAAAGTAGTCAACATTTAAATTCACCTGGAAACTAAAAATTACTTGAGTTGCATGACTTCACTCATCTGCCTGAAATGTTGCAAAGCCATATGCTGATTGTTATCTATTTTTGAAAATAAATAATATAAATCTTGTTCCAGTGGCTATGAAAAGTTTTCCTGCAAGTACAAAAGCGTACGAGAGGGTTTACATATGTCAGTTTTCTACCCCTAAAGTACCTAAAAATCTTCTGAATACAAAGATTCAACATTTCTTACAATAAGTCAGGGAAAAATAATAATTATATATTGTATTTATTCATAATGAGCTTTTTGTAATAATTATCTGAGTCTTTTCACACACTTTGTGGATTACACTGACATAAGAAATGCTAAATGGCTGCTGCAGTCATTCAAGCTAGGACTTCATCTGTACCAAAATCACATGTGTTCATCAACGTGGTTGGTTATTCAAAATTCAACTGCACATCCAATACAGACAAACCTTCAATCTCCAAAGACTCTCCAAAATATTCTGTCATCCAGATAGTTGGGGAAAATATCATGAAGACATTTTACCACCACCACCATAGGAACAATGGTATGCCTATGCCAGTAAATTTCTCTGAAAAATGAAGACTTGATCAAGCTCAATGACATCAATTTTGTGCTATTCCTTTGAAGGGTCCATGTCAGGGGAGGCAAAACATTTTTTTGCACAGAACAGCAAAGAATCGCCACCAATCAAAAGAGTCAAGGGATGAAGCTGAGCCTGGGAAAGGGAAGAGGAAAAGTGTGTGTGTCACAAGAGATGATTATAAGTCA
>VXBZ01003189.1:0-14671 GCA_013399135.1 Heliornis fulica
TGGACAGTGGCCAAGCAATGACTTCCACCAGGTCAGCACCCTTTGGTGCATCCTATCAGGACCCATGGATTTATGCAAGTTCAGACAGCTTAAGTGATCCTTGACCCACTCCTCATCAACCTAAGAATACATAATGCAAATTTCTGCTCAAAAAGAAGAACCAACAACATTTATTCATTCAGGAAAATAACTTAGGATCTGATTCTGGTAGCCAAGCTATTGTTGTTTAATGAAATTATTATGGATTGTATTTATTACAACATTTTCCTAAATATTTAAAAAATGGGTAATTTATTGTTTGCTATGCATTTGAAACTCAAAATCAAAACTAGCTGACTGATTAAAAAGTTGGAAGAAAACTTAAAATAAAATAAATCTTTCAATAGATTTTTCTTTCAATTTTTCTTTTTCTTTTGGTAAATATAAAACGTAATTAATTTTTTAAAAAATAATGGAATGTTAATTGGTTTTAAGAATTTTTAAAACCATTATTTTTCTCTAAACTTAACATCTCAGTAGAATAAGATATCTACAAAAACACAACTAATAAACAAATTAAAAAAAATAAATCATACTTCCTTTGAAGGAAAGAATGAAAAATAATTAATCTAGTAAAGGAGGGATCTTAATTAAAGAAATAATGTTACAATTTCACATCTTTCCTTTTAAAGGCCAGAGGGAGGACATCTGGCTGTCCCTTATGGAATATTACAGTTCAATCTTTTTCTTCAGATAGATCAGGTCAACATTGCTGCTGCACCTCTGCATCCAGCTTTACTTGTCACTGAGGATCAGAAGACCTAGAATATATTTAACACTCTTTTTTTTTGTGTGTGTGTGTGTGTTTTTTTATTTATTTTATTGTTTGTGTTTCAGTTTGTTTGTTTGTTTGTTTTTAACAAGGCATGGACTAAGCCTCTTAACTAGAATGTTTCATTACTTGCAAATCACCAAAAGCTCATTGAGAGCACTTTTTCTACCAATTAAATTCAGCATCTACAGGAAAATTTCATCAGTTTTCTGTTGGAAGCTAAAGCCAGTCACAGAAGGTTTATAATTTATATCAAAACTGTGTTTCAGCATGATTCTGATAGAAGATGTGCAACAAACTCTATTGCTGAAGTTGGAGTGGGGCACATGTGACCTTCTGATTCTCCTGGATCTGAAATCTAATACGAAGGTGTCACTGAAGAGTTTCATCTACTCTATATATGTATGTGTTTGCGAAGGGTTAAAAAATTACTAATGGAGAAAAAAGCGCATGGATATTTCAGTGAAAAATTACATGGAATAAGAGGAATCATTTAAATACTGAAAAAGTATCCAGTAAGCCTAGTAAAGATTACTTTTGAGATAAACAAAGTAGTGTGTTTTAAATAGTATTTAAAAAAAAAAACAAACACAAACAAAAACAGCAACAAAAAACCCACAAACACCAAACACCCCAAAAAACCACAAACATCTATTATTCTATGGTTTCTGCTTAAATTGCATACTTTGATGGCAGCCAAGACTTGTCTCACATTTACTACTACTTACACAAGCCATGGCACTAGGTGACAGTGATCGTCAGAAATGTTACAGCTTCCTAAGCCTTCTTTCAATGGAAGCTGGTCCTGAGAGCAGCAGAAGATACTTTACTCTCATAATCGACTTGTCCTTGCCCTGCAAAAAAGTCAAGTGTGTTCCCATTAGTAGGTCATTGTCTCTGCTGAGACCTATATTATAAGGACAGCTGTAAGAAGCAGGTTTCTCCAGCACAGCTTGGTGTCCCTGACATGGAGCATCACCAGCTTCCTTTCACTGTGAAGTTAAACCCACCTTTGCTATGAATGTGTCTGTGGATCTCCTGCTTCCTACCACTCTGCATTTAATAGAGAATAATTCCCAGCCAAGTAGTATATGGTCCTTAAGTTTTCAGAGTTAATGTCTCTGCATCTCCCTTTGTGCCTGAATAACTTAAGCATACATGAACAAGGTGTCACTTTGCACTACTCTGCTACTATATAGTACATATTGTTACTATTGTTTATACATATATATGTATGCACATATAAAATATAATATTGTTTATACATACTGAAGTTCATCCTTCTTGTCATTCACAGGTTGATTCATGGTTTCAAGGCACAGTAAGAAGTTAGCAGAGACTTGAATTTGTTGTAGGTTAAATGATCTGGAGGTTCTCCAAGACTAGAGAAATAAAGAAATCAGAAATGTACCTAGGAAAAATTATCTCAGTCAGTTACTACTTGTGTTTGTCTCACCTTCACAATTACACATTTGATAACCTGGACAAGCCAGATTTACTTTACAGTTACGATAGTTTACCTCTAATCACACTATTTTCCAAAACATCCTTCTATTTGACTTTTAATGAGCAATGTAAGGATAGACATAGAAATTCCTGCTTTTGTAAACCAAGATAGTGCAGCTTATGAAGGTTTTGTTTAGGTTTTGTGTTGGTTTTTGACTTTTTTTCATTATTGAAGTAAAACCATTTGTTACCATTCCCAGAACAGAACTGTGATATAACATAATGCACAAATATTCTTAGTTAGCCTCAATGGAATGTCAGATAGGCTGGTTAAATCACCAGGCTTTCTGATTTAAAGGTCTATTAAGCTGACTGACCACACTGGAATCGATTAAAAACAATCATTTGATCTGTTACTGTGACTCAGCTATGAAGATATTAGTGTACTAATGGTGGTCAACAGCTGTCTTAAATCTCAACAGTTGTTTTTGCAAAGATCATGTATTTATTCCCTGATCTCCTGTTGTCAAATCCATTCTTAAAGTATCTCATAAGAAGTTTACCACTGCCTTTACAATCTAGTATTTATAACTATAAATATCACATCAATTAAAGTTTATGTGTCTCTTTATACACAATGATTTATAAAGACTCAGAGTTTAGCCAGAACTATACCCTCCCACTTCTCGATTACTGTGATATGTTCACTGCATAGTTTGTAGAAAATAAACTTAAAACATTAGTAAGTATTCAGTTACTCTTTTATCAAAGGGCACAACATTTCACTTTTAAATTCCTCAGTATGAGCCAAAATTCAACTTTATCACTGTAAAACTTGCAATATATCCATTATCTTCAGATTAAAGCTAAAAGCTTTTGATATGACAAGCAGGCAAGTCATCCTGTTTATCATCTGACAGCTAATTCCGTTCTCCTCATGCTGCAATAATGCAGTACAAGTGTTCATTTTGTCACACTAGCTTTACCCTGCCTGAAATTCTTTCCTTAATGCATGTTTGTATTAATCTCCAGATTGTCTTCAAAGTGAGGTAGATTATGTCCCTGCCAAAATTTTAGCACTTCTAAATAATTGATATAATCTCAGTGGAGCTCAGAGAGAATTCTTAACCGCTCCATCAATCTATTTTAAACAGCAAGCACAGACTGGGGAAAGTGGGGGAAACAGAGATGGAAGCTAATTACTTTTAGGAATAAAATGTCTAGCTAGAATATCCTCCTTTAATTTTATAAATGTTCATTTTTCTCTAACTGGTTTCATAGATCTATATACTGATTGTCTGTTACATTTATTGATTAACATAATTTTACCTCCTCACCTTCAAATCTGGACAGACATCATGCAGAAATGTTAAAAGGTAAACACACATTGAGCTTTGCAGCCATAAACTCCTTACCCGAACAGTGATTTTTCTTTTGGATTATAGGACTTCTCTTTTAAAGTAAATATGTAGCCATTGGTCCTCTACTAAAACTAGGGCTGAACAATGAAATAATTGAAATGTATTTATTATCTATCACAGAAAATTAAAACAGAATCCTTATAGATACATGTATAATTTCCTTACTGAAAAAACCCCACACCAGCAGTAAAGGATTCTTGTTACTTTAAAAGTTACCTAATTATATATGGCCTAGTTACTTAGTAATAGAACATTTCCATCTGTTCACTAGATTTGTATTATTCCGGTTAAATTTGCATATTGGGGTACAGTCTTAATTAGAGAACTACTGCCATAGTCAAAAGGCAAAGTTTATGGTGTGTGAGGCAAGTATTTGCTCTTGAAGGTGGCTCAAATTTGACCAACCCTCTCTGATGCATCCAGTTCCATGTTTGATTTCACTCTTGGACTTACCTTGAAATGGTGCAAGTTCAGCGTTCAATGAATATTGAGAGTCTAGATTCAGATTTGAATTTTTAAAACACTGTCATGATGCAAGAGTGAGACCCTCCTTTGAAGGCACTGTGGGTGTCCTCCACACCGTTGCTGTAGATCAAATTGTCTCTAGAAGAAAGATTATTCAGATAGAGGTTTTAGAGCTTTGAAAAGTCAGAAAAATAGGATGCTTTCCCCAGTGTATATTACTGGATGAGAACTTGAATGCAAAGACAATGATCGAGAATCTGTTGTATTCAAAAAGCATATCCAGAATGAGATCACGAACTTTTCTGTGACAAAGGAGACAGAAAACCTTCAGAAGTTCGGCTACAGTTTCTCAAAAAATAACAAGGCCCAAACTTAACATGACCAGCCTTTCAAACTGTACACTTTTTTTGGAGCATCCTAAATATTCTCATAAACATGGAACTTTATGAAAGGCTCATGTATGACTTATGAATGAAAGTTTCATTTGAGATAAAAAAAAAATCTTTCTGCAAGAAAGTATCTCAACTGTTTCACCATGTGTAGATAGCCAGCTGTCATTGGGGTTTAACTTCACTGGGAAGTGTCTTGGAATATGTGAACTTGATTCCTTTCAAGTGAAAAAATGCCAGATGACACATTCTAGAAAATGGGCTCTGGAAACACACTGGTACACACCAATGCAGTACTGATGGGTGTAACACACAGGAACGAGATACCTTTTCTTTCACTGTCAAAGCACAAATGTCAGGTGCTCTAGCCCAGATGTTTTCCTCTGTAGATCTGTTTTATTGAGCTGCACTACATGTTAAAGTAGATCTAGTCACCACAGTTCCCAAAAATTACATCCAATACAACTGATTTCTATGGGAGATGTTGTAACTAAGAGAGGATCTAATTAAGAACATGCTAGAGAAAAACATTTGCCATGGGGCTACTGCACCTACCCAGTCAAGTGTGTCAAATAAGGATCAGCTCTGAAATCACAGCTTGTTCTCTCACAGGCATCAGTACCATCAACACCAAAAGATTAAAATTATATTTGACATCAGAAGTTCTCATCAAAATGTTGCTATATACTTGATAATTTTGAGGTTGAAAGACTTTGGGAAGCTTTCAGAAAAAAACAAGCAACCCTCTTTTTTTTCAGCATTAACCCATAGTAGAGGACAGGTGACCTGAAGAATCATTACATACTCTTCTTACTCATATCAGAACTTGTTGCAAGAATAGCAAAACCAAAACAATTCTCAGAATCAATTAGCCTTCTCTAATTCATGATGGAGCAGTGGGGTGGAGTCAATGTGGTCAATACCTCTCAATACCTTTCATGAAGTACTTGAAAAATCTGTGTTCTATACTTAGAGTTACTCAGAGAGTTTACTATGCTGGAGTAAGCTGCTCTGGCTGCAGGCATTCCTGAGATGGCTGTAATAGAGCTCCAGCAATAAACAATATAGACTGTGTACCTCTCACAAAATCCTTTGAGCCATTTCCATCTTAAAGAACATATTTCTCCCCTTTTTTCTCCTCTTCTCCAATCCTACTTGTAAGAAAAGACAGTCAGTCCTTTTTGAAGCTTTTATTTTTAATGCCCTGTTTTTTCATCTGAGTGTAACAATGGAGGATGATTGAAGAGCTGAGACCCAAAGACTCTTCAATTTTCCAAATTGGTTTAATTTGATGAAGAAGGAATGCTACATTTTGTTAAATTATATTATGATAAAGAGGAGCTGGTAGCTTCTCAGCATGAATCTGAAAGCAAATTATTTCCACAAAAAAGGACGATGTATTTAACCAGACAAGTAATTATGTTGTGGTGCTACTATCTCCTCTGCTTCAGATTAGAAAAAGAATTCAATTATCACTCCATTAGATCAAAAAATAATTTTAGTGATACATTCAAATTGAATTCATTTATTCCTAAGCATGCTCTGGATTAACCTTCATGCATTTTGCTTATTAGAATCTTCAGTCAATACTTTTACTTAAAAATCTACATTAACTTGCTACTTTTTTTTTTCATTTTATGTTAACATATTCTGTTACAGATTTTTATCATATTTATCTATTGTTTAATGTATAAACATATAAATAATATTATATATTATGAATAGTATTTAATTCTACAGATCAGGTAAGTTGGTTTGTCACACAGTTTAATAAAATCACTTTGTTTTATTGTTATTTTGCCTTTCTGGCTTGCTTTCCAGCTAACAGTTATATTTCCATGACCGTCCTGAGATATTATAAAAGTGTATTCTCAGATATTCCATATCAAGAAGGAAATCATATGTTTGCTTTATAAATCTATGGTTGGTTTGACTTTTGCATTTAACACTTTGGCCAACTATATCCTTGATTCTTCACTGAGAGGGTGGCCTGGCACTGGAACAGACTCCGGGAAAGTGGGTACAGCACCGAGCTTGACTGAGATCTGGACAATGCACTCAGTGCCCCGCTCTGACTTGGCTGAGTCTGTGTGGAGATAAGAGTTAGAATCAATGATCCCTATGAGTCTCTTCCATTTCAATATGTTCTAGGATTCTTTGATTCTAATATTTTACATGTTCCCTTGTCCCATTCTTTCATTTCTGCAGCTTGATGTAGCTGTCTAGAGTCATACATAAAGATAAAACTCTTGCAAAGGAGAAAAAAGAGCATAGTCTTTGTTAGGTTGGTAGCTGCGGTTCAATATGGGGTAATGTTGAAATGTAATTGCATGCATATCAGAGTAAATGAGGTAATAATTTTTACTGTCCCTACACTCTGTGAATTTCTGAATTGCAACTAGCAAAGCTCTTGGGCTAACATGATGTTATTGCTGAGATGTAACTGCTCACAAGGGGATTCAATCTCAGCAGCTGCAGGGCCGAACTTTGTGTTGTGTAACCCTGTTCCTACCAACCTTGTCACTTTCTGAGCTTCATTGCTTTTTAAGGTCTACCACCCAGGTCTGTGATGGGATGCACCTATATTAGTCAGTCCACTCTATGTGAAAAGTGATTGTATATGGTTTTATCTAGTCTATTTTATCTGTAAGAAGTTTACTGTGAGAGGCTTCAGCACTGCTCAAAGAGCCATTTGGATGCCTTCTTATGCAAGGTTTATGTCTGAAAGCCTTTTTACATTCTTTAATGACAGACACTTCAGTATTTTTAACCTTTTTGGGCATCACTTACTCAAATATCAAGTAGTTTGGGAGTGAGTTTTCAGCTGGATACCTTAACTAGTAAATTGACTGAACAAAACAATAGATGTTCCACAGGAACATGTGTAAATTTAAAGGGTCATGCCCAGACTCTACCCCTGAGCCTACATGTGTGTACACCAAACAATACACAAGCACTGAATGAATTTCATAGACCCTAAAACTAGCTTAGGCTGCATGGACAAAAATTTGGCAGTGATAGATGAACATATTCATGGTTTTTCTTTGACATCGATTAAGCAGCAAAAAGATACCTACTTTTAGTCCTCAAATTTGTATTGAAAACATCTTCTTTTAGTATTAGATATCAATTTATAACTAAACAAATATTTACATGTTTTCTAGTTCATAGTTCATCGATTTAACGTATGTTTTCATGGTGTCCTAGTTCAGCAAGAGGTTATCACTGTGTGGGGGGATCAAGGCTGTGTATTCTACACCCTCTATTCATTCCTCAAGAATAATGGACCATTTGCAACAGTTGTCCAGGAAGTCGTTAGCCCCTTCACACTCAGCCTGAGGGGGCGTGGGTGCTAATGGGCCATCAATGGTCCAACCATACCCCATGACTCACCGTTAATTACCCATTGTGTAAGTCCCCGCCCTGAGGGAGGGACTGGGTGCTCCCTGAGGTATACAAACAGGGCTCAGAAGACCTTAAGATTCTCTTCATTGGATCTGGAGGAGCAGCGGAACCTCGACAGGAGGAAGCCATCGCTCTCGACCGGACTACAACCATTGCTTCTGGCCGGGCCACAGCCGTCATCTGCAGCAACGGACTCTTCACTTCTTTTTGCTTTGGACTTGGGAGAGCCACGTGGATCTCAGCACCGCGGCTAACAAACCCCTTTGGGCTTGTGCCCTGGGACACTGGGTTTACTGCTGGGTTTTGGTGAGTTGAAAGCAGGTTGTTCTCTTTGTGTCAGTGTTTGTATGGTAATATCTTTCATTAAATTGTAACTCTGACTTATAATCATCTCTTGTGGTGGGTCCATTTCTCCTGCCGGTTTACCTCTAAACCAGCACACATGGCTACTATATAGCAGTTGTGCAAGCAAACTAATGGCTTGGAGTTTTGTAGTGTATTAAATGAAATTCCATGGAATTTACTGTGTTTATGCAACTAATTTTTTCCAATTTAAATTTTATTCTGAAGGAATTAAATAAGTCCTGACAATTTTTTTTCCTCAAAATTATGGAGTCTGGCATACAATGTCCATGATGCTGCAAGTGGTTAAAAAAAAAACCCTAACTCATTGTATCAACAGACCAAGGAGCTTATCAATGTTATTCAGAATTCTTCTTCAGAATCTACTTCTTCTGACTTTAAAAAAAATAACCAAAGCCTAGTACAGATGGTATTAATAGACTCGTAGCATTAGTAGATAATTTTTTTCATCCTCTCTATATGATAGAGAATAAAATTTAGCCTATTTATCATTAATAAATAGACATAGGTAATAAACACTTCAGCGAGAATTAACTATTATATTTTATTAATTTTATTTTCTGTATTTTGTAAGAGTTAGATAAAATGGTATGTCCCAAATATTCTTTAAATTCTTTCCAAATAACTTTACCAGAAAGCACTGCAGATTTTTCCCATAGTGTTTTAAATTACCTAACCCATTTTCAGCAACTCAAAAAATCAATACAACTTGGAAGCTATGTGTATTTTCCTTTCTTTTGTTGCCTTTTGTTACCTGATATTTCTATTTATTGCTTTCCTCACTAGAGAACTTAGGTGTGTGATATTTTTTTAGGAGAAATATTGTCAATTTGATAGCTGATTTTTGACATTTTCACCAAGTAGAACTTGGAAAATATAATGAATATTAATTAACTTGGGGTGTTTATTGTCTGTTTTGTTTGTTTTTCTCTTTTTCCTCCAAGTCAATTCCTCATCTATGGCATTTATTATTTCTCTCACATTTGGACAAATAATTTCTTTGAAATATTGCAAGAAAACAGGAAGAATTTTGTTCCAATTAAAATTTCTTATTAAAGTTATTTTTAATCTGCAATAGAAAAGTGTTTAAGTATTTATGGATGTGGCTTTAAAAGTTACAGTACAAGCTTTTGAAGGCAATGGTTTTCTTCAAAACTGAGAAATTTAGAGAAGCCTTTGTGTCTTACACTAAATCACTTTTAACTTAATTTACCTATGCTTTAAGGAAAATCTCTTCTAATTTTCTGGTTCCACTCTATGACCTAAAAAAAGATCTTTACTGCTTTTATAGCTTCTATTAAGTTCAATCAGATCACTAACTGAGTGAAGTTAATATCTCAGAACCAAGGAGTGGGTTTGTCTGAGGTATCACTCCCACACCACCTACCGGTTTTATCCCTTCAATTCTTCTTACAGCCCAAGTGCAGCATCCTATCTGGAGAAACTGTATCAACATGTCAAAAATATCAGTTTTATCAGTATGCTCTTCAATAAGTTTTCTACCTCAGAGTTTCAATAAGACACCTCCTAAAGATACTTCTTTTTTTTTCTCTGCTTTGAAAGTTATTCTTTTTTACTTTTATTTACTCCTTGTCTGCTACTCTCCTGAATTTCATGTTACAAGTACTTTCTCATATTATTGCTGTAACAACATTATTCTAACTTCATATAGATATAAAAACTTTCCTATGAGGAGACACATTATGGATGAAATTCATTTGATTAGTGTTCTTATACTTGTCAAGTTCAAAATTTTCACCATCACTTGGCACAAATATGGTTCATCTGTAATATTTTATGTCTTACCCCGCCTTCATATACAATAATCAATGTATTTTCACTGTTTGAAAAATAACCTAGGCTTCTTGCCTTCTCTACTTTCTGTTGCTCCTCGGAAGTTTCATCCTGATCCTGCTCTGCTCCTCCAGGAAGGGTGACCAAGTGATTGACAAATTCAAGTCTTTCAGTCAGATAGAAACTTCTCTGCATTTTTCTGATTATTTGTTTCTGCTAGATATTTTTGTCTATTGTTTCCTTGTCCTCTACAGTGTCACTTAAAACCATCTTTGGTAATGATAACCTGAAGTGTCTTTATAATTAGGCGTATTTTATAGTATGAAGCTATGAAATGGTATGAAGCTGAAACAGGGGAGGTTTAGGGTGGGCGTTAGAAAGAGATTCTTTACTGAAAGGGTGGTTGGACACAGGAACAGGCTTCCCAGAGAAGAGGTCACAGCACTGAGCTTGACTGAGATCAAGAAGTGTCTGAATGATGCACTTAGTCCCATGTGCTGACTTGGCTGGCCCTGTGAGGAGGCAGGAGTTGGACTTAATGATCCTTTTAGGTCCCTTCGTACTCAGGAAATACTATGATTCTAATACTCACCTTAAAACCTGAAAGGCACAAAACCTGGATTCCAGGATATATAATTTCTTCCCAGCATGGTTACTAGCTTTTTATTTCATAAATCTCTGCTTCAAGGCTGAGAAGAAAACATATATGGCTAGTGGACCACAGTGACTTTTCCCGAGTCCATTGATCCCTGTGATAAATTCCCCAGGGAATTTATCTGAAGCTAAATTTTGCTGCTCATTTTTACTCTCTTATATGACTTGAAACAGTGTTTGAGCCCTTTAATTGTACATTAACATCCTTAGACTGAAATATATCAAAATCTCCCAGAAGTGGCTGACTTAAAAATGGGCCACAGGTGGCTTTATTTCCTCCTTTTCTTTAGTGCTGTGGACATGGGCAATCTTTACAGATCTAAGAAAAAAAAAATCCCAAAAAACCAAACCCAGAAAGAATCCTCATCACCACAAAACAGATAGGCACATATCAGATGGAACAGACTTCTCTCAAAGCCATTAGGGTCTGCAGACATAAAAGACCAGCAACTGAAAAAGAAAATGTTGCATGGGGAGAGAAGACATACATATGAAAAGGTAAGCACAGAGTGGGACTGTGTCATGGGGGACAAGAAAAGGGTTTCTACCTCTGCTGCCAGTGCAATAGTTACTTCATAAGCCAGAGCAAACATGAATGCTGATAGTTGTTTTTAAAGAAGTTGCCATTTGGAAGCAACAAGCAGTGTATGCTTCTTGATATGAGCCTGTGGAGAAACGTATTGAAAGCTGATTAGCTTTAATGTACACACAGACAGCAGGGGAGTTGAGATGTAGCAAGAGAGCCATACATGTGGGGGGAGGCACTCGACTGAATATCATCACTAACCCAGCAAAGCTCTCTGGTTTTGTTTCTCTCTCACCATTTGACTGTTTAACTTCATGGCAATTGACCAGAATGTCAGGAATCAAGAGACTGTGTAACAAATCCAGGGCCCAAGGAAAATGCTGGACCCTTTCTATTCAAACAAAACTATGATTTTTTTCAATGGTCAGATGAAATTTTTCTGAATTATTCCAGAAATTTATAAACAAGAGAGTAGCTATTAGATAAAATGAAAGTGAGTACCCATCTGTAATCAACAGATGGGTACTTCTTATCTATGTAATTTTTTCCATGTCTTAAACTTTTTCCTGTATATGACACCACCACCACCACCCTCCCCGTTTTTCTCCTCTTCTCCTAAAAATCTATGTTATATTTTCTGATTTTATGTGGTGATACTGAGTCATATACCTGGATTGTGGCTTATCCTTTTCAAAGCAAGAACCATGTCTTGGTACTTTTTGCAGTTCAAAGAGTACGACAATAACACTGGTTTTATATTCTTTTAATTCATATTGACTGCACAACATTGGCACCAGCACAATGAAGATTATAAAGAACACTACACAGAAAGTGTTATTATCCTTGGTAATTAAATGACTAAACATTTGCATTTCAAAGTTCCTGGGTTTGGTGGCTTTTTATTGGTTTTTGGGTTTTTTTTGAGAGGGGGCGGGGGGGTGGAGCGGGGGATGGGATGGGGTTTTCTTTTTTGGCTTTTCCAAGTGGGGAAGATCCTCAGGTCTCTTTCTGCAGACATATCTGAATCTGAAACACTTCAATCTATTTGAAAGAAGGAAGGAAATTGTAACCATTGAGGTCAGCTTACACACACACAGACAAAAAAGGAAGAATTTTGTGTTCATTGTGCTAACCATTCTGCACTATGCTGTTTCATTTTCATCTAATGCCATTCCACCTCCCCTTCCTTTGTCCTGGCAGAGTCAATTATAACCACAGATTGGTACATGGAATTGTAGCACTAGGGAAACTGTTAACACCTAGCTGCTCTGGCACAAGATCACACTAAAGAGCTTATTAAGATTCAGCCATCAGCTCTGATGAGTTAAATGCAGCAAAGGGCTAGGGTTTACTTCCAACTCATTTAATTACAAAAATGAATGAATTCACAGACCAAAGCCTTGAACAGGAACATGAATCCAATGACCACAATTTCATCTGAGATCTCAAGATATTACAAGTTAAGACTATGCCAAGCATCTATTAAATTTTGAGGTTTCAGAAATTAAACAATGTTTACAAAATTACACAGACTTTTACACTGATATCAAAGTATTTGCAGTATTTTACATGTAATATAAAGAAAATTCAACTAAAAGGGCACTGGGATACTCTGTGAGGTGGTTTGATCCAGGCTGGAGGCTGGATGCCCCCCAAAGATGATCTATCACTCCCCTTCATAACATGTATAAGGGTGAGAAGATATAATCAAAGGCTCATGGGTCAATATAGGGACAGTGAGACATCATTCAGCAATCATCGCCATGGGCAAAACAGAATCAACTAGGAATAAAATTAATCTAATTTATTACCTAGAAAACAAGATTAGGATAGTAAGTAATAAAACCAAATATTAAACTACTTACCCCACTGCTCCCTTATTCCTTGGGCTCAACTTCACTCCCCATTTCTCTCTCTCCTCCCCAGCAGCACAGGGGGATGGGAATGGAGGTTGGGATCAGTCCATCACATGTTGTCTCTGCTGCTCCTTCCTCCTCAAGGGAGGACTCTTTATGCTCTGCCCCAGCTCCACTATGGGGTCCCTCCTGTGGTAGAAAGTCTTTGATGGACTTCTTCAACGTGAGTCTTTCCCATGGGGCTTCAGTTCTTCATCAGCTGGCCCATCATAGGACCTTCCATGTGGTGCAAAGCNTTCCATCATGGAGTCTTACATGGGCTCCAGGAGGGATCTCTGGTTGCCATTACCTTCCATGGCTGCAGGGGGACAGCCTGCCTCACCATGGTATTCTTCATGGGCTGCAGGGGAATCTCTTCTCTGGCACCTGGAGCACTCCATTCCCCTCCTTCTGCACTGACCTTCGTGTCTGAAAAATTTCTCACATCTTCTCACTCCTTTCTCTAGCCACAAAAATCCCTGCGGCTCAGGGTTTGTTGATTTTGGTTTTTTTTTTTCCCCCAAAACTTTAATCTGATATCCCATATATACGACCACTACTGCTTATGGGCTTGGCCTTGGCCAGCAATGGATGCATCTTGTAACCAGCTGGTGGTGTCTCTGGACACTAGGAGAAGCTTCTAGCAGCTTTTCACAGAAGCCACCACTGCAGCATCTATTCCACTACCAAAATCTTGCCAATCAAGACCAAAACAATCTGGCACAAAAATACAGGTCTTTATACAGAACTTAAAATCTAAATACTTACACTGAAGGATTTTTTTTTTATATTTGTATAAATAGCTAAACATTGCTTTATGTCTGTGTCCTCTAAAGTATCTAGATGCAATCGTTATTAAAAATATCCTACATGATAATATTTTTAGCAAGTTTTGGGATGCCTACTGGTCCAATTAGAGTGTTTGAATTAAAAAAAAAGTAAAAATCTAGTGAAAACACAAAATATTTCCCTCAGAGTACCCAATCTTGAAATAGCATGAAACCCTGAGTAACTATAAAGTATACTTCAGTTTTTGCAGGATCCTGTGCATCACTATTTCCTGGCTACCCCCTGTGAAAGCATGGCATTTGTTACATGGTTTTACAATTTATTCATTAAACTTTAATATGTCGTATGTCATGCTTTCCTGGTATCCCATTATTGTGCGATGTTAACTACAAAACCAAATACTAAACAAAGCTTTGGAAACAGCAAGCCCTCAGGAAAGCAAAACAAGAGCAAAGGATAACATGAGTAGGTATAACAGAAGAGGAAGAGGGAGTAAGGACAAGTCAGAGAATAAAAGTAACCACACTTAAAAAATGCAAACAGAAGTCCAAGATATGCTAATCAAAAAATGTCCTATTAT
The DNA here is from genome assembly GCA_013399135.1 of Heliornis fulica. Taxonomy (NCBI): domain Eukaryota; kingdom Metazoa; phylum Chordata; class Aves; order Gruiformes; family Heliornithidae; genus Heliornis; species Heliornis fulica. The sequence goes on from VXBZ01003189.1 coordinate 14,539, forward strand.
GCAAATGTTACAGTAATTGCTGAGCATATGTATTTGAATCTCAGAAGGAGAAAAAAAATATGTAGCAGCTACTGGTGACACATTGAACGTTTGACTAATTTAAGATATTGATTTTTTATTTCTTTTGAGGGTT
>VXBZ01003190.1:2831-13121 GCA_013399135.1 Heliornis fulica
CAGGGAATCAGATGGTCGGGGCTGGTCCAAGCCAAGAGCCCCGAGTGCCGCCGGGCAGCCCCGGGCCGGGGCGGTAGCACCGAGCTCGCTCAGCGTTGCCCGGTGCCCGGGGACGCTCCGTGCCGGGCTGGTTTGGATGATGACTCTGCGCATCCCCTTTTGTCTGTCCAGACAAGGGAGCTTCTTATTCAACTTAAAAATACGTGTACATAGATAGATCTCCCCGCAAATCGATCTTGCAGCGGATTTCCTCAAACACACACGCCCTTTCCGTGGGGAAGGGAGGAGGGGAAGGGAGAGGCGGAGGGGAGGGGACAAGAGGGACACCGTCCTCTGCAGGGTCCCCCCCCCCTTTCCACGGGGCTGGGAGGGGATGGTTTTCCCCCAGCAGACGGAGGAGGCAGGCAGCGATGGGGTGGGACAGGGGCGGGAAAGGGGCTTCGACGAACCCCCCCCCCCACGTAAACCCTGAAACCTTATCAATACAAATCTCTAACAAGGGCCCTTCTGAAGATCATAATGACTTCTCAAAGTTGCTGCAGGTCTAGAAAGCATGCCAGTCACAGCCACAGATCAATTCTACACCCACGGAAAGTGACTTAATAAATGGAACCTCGCCAGTTATTATCCTTGCTAACAGCAGGCCCCTTCTTATTTGTCCTAATTAGCAAGACTGAAATGTCGGAGGAAAGAAGGGGAATATTCAATAAAATCTAAATTATTGAATGACTGTAAGATTTCGCCATTAGTTCAGCCATTCTTTACCTTCTTCAAAATGTCAAACAAATGGGGAATGCATATTTGCAACCCTGCCCTTCTGTTCTGTGCAACTGGAGGGCATATATTAAGCATATTAAGCGTATTCAGCTCTTGATCGTTGTCAAAACACTGCAATTGCCTCACGATTATTAACCTAGAAATATGCAAATGAGATACCCTCGCACGTGTTGTAGGGATGCTAAAGTAATATTTATCTTGTGCTGATCTAGTCTGGGGATGCGTTTGCTAAAGAGCTACTCAAAGCCCTGAAGTTGTTGAACCAACCCATTAGAGCCATGGGAAAACTCAAGGGCGGAAAACCTTCTGTGAAGGAAAGGCAGGCGAGCAAGATAGCGAGGCAGGAGTTGAGCCTCTGATGTGTGAGATGGGAAGAGTTAAATTCTAGGGAATCCCCCCGACCTGCCTCCTGAGNATTATTATTTTTTCTCTCTCGGTGAAGGGTCCATTGAAACTAACTTAAGAACCTAGTTCACAACTCCGGGTGTTTAAAACAATGCTGGCTGATATTAATGATGTTGACATACCAATACTAGCAAAACTGATAAATCCACGCACTTATTGAAGGGCAGATTTAGGTGGAGCTGGTCCACGCTGGGCCTACTAAGTGCTGGATCTGAATGAAATGAGGCTTGGGTCTGCACCCCCATGGAGCTGTCCGAGTTCGGTCCTGAGCCGAGCCCGGGCAGGGGTCTCCGAGTTGCCCTGGGGGAAGGCAAGGACCGTCCGGAGCAGGGCTCAGTCGGGATGAGGAGCCCATAGTGTCTGCCCGCGACGAGAAAGAGCATCACTGCACACCGGAGCAGCAGATACAGACCTCTCCTCTCTCGCAGAGTAGAGAGGCTTAAATGAATCTCATTAGTGTGATGACCCGGCTTAAAGACACACCTCTTCCCTGAGGCCCATATGTAAATAGCCGATGAGATTCACAGGACAGGTTCTCCGGAGGAGGAGGAGGGAGGAGGAAGGATCCACACAGGAGGCGGCGGGATTTGAGGAGTCTGTGCCACCTGAAAAGGCAAAAAATACGGAAAAAAGCATTTCTCATCCAAATGTTCCGCTCAAAAGTGTTGGTCAGGACATCGAGAGCACAAACCCTGCTCGTTCTCCTTGGCTAAGGAGGCTCCCAGACCCTCCAGGGGATACGGACCACCTGCATCCCGTCCCTTATCCAGGGACACACACGACATGGTGTGGAGCAGGTCACGCTGCCGGTCCCCACCGCTGCGCCCACCCAGCTCCCGAGAGCGGCAGAAAAGAATTATTAGATCTTAATTGTCCGGTATTTATTCTGCAGCTCGGGGGTAGCCTGATGCTTGTAACTCATTAAAGGGATTTCTTCTGCGTTTCTTCTGACTCCCAAACTCCGAAGCATTTTTCCACACACTATTATATTTCCCCTCTTCAGTTTTTATCCCCAAATATAGCTTAGCAAGCTATGATCTAATGAAGACACATGCCGGGGCTATAAATTTCTCTGGCATTTTCTAGGGACAAGTCCTTTTTGGCAATAACGAAGTCCGCAGCCAAACACACCCCCCAAGCCTCAGCAGCTCTTCTTATAAATCACCCCTCCAGGAGCCAGAAGTGACATTTCTTATGCACGACACAAACTTTCTCTGCAGAGAGTTATATTTAACTCCAAAACGAAGCATCTGAAGACTCTGAGCACTCTGGAGCCTTTGGAAATGCCTCATTCCTTCTGTGTCGCCTGCACAGAAAACTCCCCGGTCTGTCTAGGGTGAAGATTTCTTACAAGAGGTTCCCACAAACCGCCTTCAGAAGGGCCCTATCCTCCACGTCAGGAGAGTTGTTTGACAGCAAACACACCGTCTCGCAGGGAAGGGTGACATCTCCTCTCCAGGCTGCTGCAGTCCCCGGATTCGTTGAGCCACTTTATGTCACCACAAGGGAAAAACTGCTCTCAAGAAAAGGTTTCTATGAATAAGATGTCCTCATGGGGTTGGAACAGAAGGAGTGGTTTTGCCTAGGGGGACAAGACCTACATCTTGCTGCTTTTAGTAGTGACGGGGTGTGAGTGTGTTTCCTCCCCGGGACAGAGAGACGATGAGCTGCACCAGGTTTTGTCACACCACGTCCCTCTCTGCCTCGGGGTGGATGGAGAGGCCAGGGGCACCGGCTGGCTTTGGTGGGCTTGAGAGGTCCCCTGCCACCAAGAACTCAGCGCAAAAACAATGTTATGCTGCTGCTGACCTCCTCGTTTCATATCTGTAAAGTCTGAGATTTAGGGGGCATTGGTCCTGAGGTGCTTTAGGCCCGCATTAGGTAGTGGGAGAGCAGCTCTCTGTGAAGTGTCTGCACACCCTGCAAGAGATCTGGACCAGCAGGCAAGGAAGTGATTTCCCCTGCCTCCCACTGACCAGCCGACCCCACTCCTGGACAGCACAGTTCCTTTTTCCAGGAATCACAGGGATAAAAAATTCCCTGTTTACCGTCTCTCACCACTCATCTCCAGATATTTTATTTTAACTCTGTTGAGGGAGACACAGCAGCATTCCCAAAACGGTGCAGTCTGAAGTTTAGGGGGTAGGAATAATTACTGCCTCCTTCGATACATAAATGAAATTTAAGTAATTCAAATAATGAAGCCTAAGTAACAATTTGTTGGATGGTGTAGGACAGAGGTCTGATAATTTGAGAATCTCCAGCTACACCTTTTATTTGACCACCTTCCCTCCCTCAACTCTCCGTAAAGGAGGTTTAAAAAATTAAATTAGTGGTAAAATGAGGCTCACCCGGCGATTGGTTGTTATCAATAGCCTGAATAGGTCTGTACCGAAACTGGGTCTCACACCTCCACAGGGGAATTACAGCCAATAATAATAACAGCAGTAGTTTGATATCGCATCCAGGACAAGGTGCTAAGAAATAAATTTGGAAAAGTGATTCCCGGTGTATCTACATGCACGTTGGCGCTGTGGCTTTTGGAAATATCGCGCAGATGCCACAAGCTACGTATTTTGGGGAAAGACCACGCCACTTTGGGGAAGCTCGAGTGGGCTGAAGCTCGCCCTGCCCCGGGCCGTCTGTCCGGCAGCTCCGGGAAGCGGCGCCCGGGGGAGCCCCGGGGATGCCGACCCTGGGCAGGGGGTGGGAAACGAGCACTTTCAGTCCCCTCCACACCTCGAAATCTGCTCGGGCTCCCACAGCAGGTAAGGAGTGAGGGGCCTGAGCAGACTGCGGAGAGGAGCAGATGGCGAGCGGCCCCGCAGTGCCCGGGGGGAGGCAGGGAGGAGCGGGAAGGCAACAGCCCATTTCTGGGAGGAAACCGGTTCCAACACCCCATCTTCCGCGATCTGACAGTTACCCCAACAGACGGACGACAAAAAAAAAAAAAAAAGCTTTTGCCAAAGTGACTTCAGCTCCGGACCTCCCCTCCTCGGGTCTATCCTCACTTTGACACCCCCATCTCATCAGTATCTTCGCTTTCCCCCATTGCCGGGGTTGGAGTGGCTTCCAGGAACCCGAGAACCCTATTTCATCCCTGATCGGGGATGTTTGCTGCATTTCATGCCTAAAATTTTGATCCCGTCCTAGACGATTTTCACATTAAGCACCGAAACTCTGTGCTTTTACCCCAGACCTGTCCCGGGTCTAAACGCCGGTTTATCCTTCACTGAGAGATGTATAGCAAAACTTTCTCCTCCATAACTCCGCAGCAGTGAGCTCTCTCGGAGATAATTCTGAAACTCCAGAAGACAGCTGCATTTTAATGACATAAAGCATCCCCTTAATGTAACACTGGAGTGAGATCACGGTGGAAAATTATCAGAAGATACGAAACATTTGATTCAAGGATGAAATAAACATCTATCCTTTTCTTTTTCCATTTTACACCCATAAATCATCTATTGTAAGCATCGTTTAAATATAATACATTCAATTTGAAGACGAGTGCAAAATAATATGAAAAGCACTCCTGGAATCAAATTAGAAACCGATTTCTTTCACAAGGGGAATGACATGAGAGTTGCTTTGAATCTTTATAATCACTTTCGGTTGTTTTATTCAAAAAAAGGAGGTAGTGAGTTTCAGAGAACATTTGTAACCGAAAGACTTTCTTCTTGAATATTTCAGCATCAGCAAACTCGGCAGAATAAATGAATAAATAGCTACGAAGCTCTGGAGATAGTTTTTTTCATATATTTTTTTTAATTGAAGGACAAGAGTTGTAATTGGCTGAAACTCGTGTTTTCTCTCGGAGAGGTTTAAAAGGGGGAGGAAAGTTGATGCCATGGTTGTCTGTGTTGCAGTTTTTAAACAAATGTTACCCCAACGTGTTGCATCAGCCAAACCTACCAACTTAAGGGTGTGTTTATGTCTTTCAAAGTGAACTTTTGGCCTGGGGAGAAAAAAAAAAAAAGAAGAAAAAAGTGCCCTCCTGGTTCTTCTTAGAGGCTGAATAACCAGTAAATATCCTGACAAGTAACAAATGACTGTGGGCGTCATATTGTTGGGTGCTCTTGTCTCCCTTCTGCTAACAAGTAAATAAATGTTGCCTACCTATGTTTCCATTCTCTGAGGAGTGGAGTGGCCAGCCTGGATTCACTGTCTTTCCACCTACTCAGCTGAACTCTGCTACGGGAAAGCTCCAGTTTGACAACAGATTCGTGGAAATATCAAATGAGGTTTGCTATGGAAAAAAAAAACAGAACTTAAACCCTCAGCATTGGTTAAAGTCTTTAAATCATCCCCTGTTTTCAGCAGCAAATGTGTAAGTGAATGGGTGAGTGGATGGATAAGAATATGTAGGTAGACACATGGATAATTTTTAGTTCCATTCCTCCAACTGCTAAGCTGGACATGCTGTTTCTCCAACAAAAGACATTTTGTCTTCCTAACTTTATTTCATCGCCTCATTAGAATATTGATTTAATTACATTGCTTCTACCCACACTTACCCTAGACACAAAGCTGGGGTGGCAAAATTAAAACACATGGAGCGTATTTTCCTTAGGAGCTTCTATTAGAGTCCTCAGCCCAGAAAATACTAAGTAAGTTTAAGCCACTTCCTAGGGAAAAGTTTCGAAATGAAGAAAAGAGCATCCTTTTGTGCTTGGGGGGAAGAGTGGCTAGACCTCCCTACCGCTTTTCCCTCTGTCTTTCTTCTTTTTTCAAGTGAAGCTAGGGTCGGGGAAAACCTTTTTAAGTTGGGGCAAGGGGAAGTTCCCCTGAAAGTGGCTAATCGCATAACTTGGGGGCCTTTTTAGCACTTAAAACAGTCGTGGATAATTCTAATTCTTCCCCCAGCCCTTCTTCCCCTCCACCTCCCCGCACCCCACCTCCCTCCTCTCTTTTAAAGTCTTTGAGGAAAGATTTTGACGTATTCGTGTTGTTATCAGATTGATGGGCAGGGTTTGATTGAAACCCCTTTGTCATGCAAATGTCAGGGCCTTGATGGATGAGCTCAGAGATGTGACAAACTTCAGGAGCCCCTCGCTCATTGGGCTGGGGGAGGACCACGTGGCCGCCTCCCCCTGCCCCCACCCCGGCCCCGCCGAAGGCTGCGGGGTTCGAGGGCCAGCGATGCATGGAAGGAAGTTTTACAGCTTTGACATACTATCTAAAGGTTGTAGGGCAGGCGGAATCCCCCCCAAAACAGGCTGACCCTCCTCCATCAGTGGCAGATGGACAATACTAGGATGAACTCCTTCTTAGAGTATGCAATTTGTAACCGTGGGACGGGCGCCTACCACCATTTAGAGCAAAGCTCCCCTTCCTTCCCCTCCTGCTCAGGTAGCCCCTCCAGTGACACTTTTAACGGAGACGGGCGCTTTGGCGTGGGAGGGAGCGCGGCCGCGGCCGCCCACCTACCCCAGCAGAGTCCCGGCTATCACCCTCCCTCCTCCGGGCGCCCCATCCCCTGCGCGGGGGCTACCCCAGCAGCCGGGTACCCAGCCCAAACCTGCAACCCCGGCTACGGGCACCACCAGCTCTACCTCGGTCAGCAGGACGCGGATGGTGTGTACTTCCAAACGGCCGGCTACTCCGCCAACTCGGGATCCAACCTCAGCTCCTTAGCAGAGAGCTACTGCGGGGCGGTGGCGGCCGCTGGGCAGTACCAGCAACAACACCTTTACGGGCAGGAGCAGCCCGGCTACTTGCCCGGCGTTTACAGCAATCTCTCGTCTTCTTTAAACGAGGACAAAGACCCTGCGTGCCCCTCCGAGCCGTGTCCCAGCGCCACGCAGACTTTCGACTGGATGAAAGTGAAGAGGAACCCTCCCAAGACAGGTGAGTTTGGGGAGCTGGGTGAGGATGGTCCTCAGCCGCGGGGGAAGGAGGGAGGCGAGGCACAGCTCCTCATCTCTCCAAGGAAAGGTTCTCTTCCCCGGGTTTTGTACCCATGGGCTCATCTTTCAGGGGAACACGGATTTGTTTTGCTTTGGGCTTTTGGTTTATTAAACACCAGCTCAGCGCTGATGAAGAGCCAGCTAGAGATTTTCCAGACGCATCTGATGGAGGGTCCCTGAGCTCAGTTTCCCGCAGGCCCAATGCGATTTAAGGCCATCTCGGAATAGGAAATGCTCCAGGCTTCCTGCTTATTCCACAGTCGTGGTTTCCATCTCCCCTATTGTTCAACTTCCTTCTCCACAGTCTTCCTTAAACTGCAACCTTCCCTCCTCCCCCCATCACCACCTTCCCCCTCAAGCTTAATGGCAGTTTGTAGGGAATTGGGATGAGGTGGTTGCAGGGGAAGGGGGGCAGTTCTGCAGAGCCCGGGGTGGTCTGTCCGTCCAGGTTGTATCCCCGGGATGGGGAGCCAGGGGTAGCTGAGCATCTGGGAGGGGAGAAGGGGGAACCACGAAGCTCCCGGTGGTGAAGGGACCAAATTCCCAGGAGAGGAGGGAAGAGGGGGAGATCCCGCACCCCACAGCCTCCACCTCGTCCTAGGGAGGGAATTACTCTGGCTGCTTCTGCCCTATTGATGTTTACTCCTTAACAGCTAAAGTGTCGGAGTACGGATTGCTGGGCCAACCCAACACCATCCGCACCAACTTCACCACCAAGCAGCTGACGGAGCTGGAGAAGGAGTTTCACTTTAACAAATACCTCACCCGGGCTCGCAGGGTGGAGATCGCCGCTACCCTGGAGCTCAACGAAACCCAGGTCAAGATCTGGTTCCAGAACAGGAGGATGAAGCAGAAGAAGAGGGAAAAAGAAGGTCTCGCCCCTGCTGCTGCCTCCAGGTCTGCGAAGGAAGCGAGTGAAGCGTCGGATCAGTCCAACTGCACCTCACCTGAGGCTTCCCCCAGCTCCGTGTCTTCTTGAAACTCGTCCCCGCGGGGGCACAGAGATCAGCCCGGGGCAGCTGCTCTCTGCAGACCCCAGCAGACACACACGCACGAACACGCACCTCCCACGCACAACCCCGCCTGCACACACGTGTGGGAGGCAAGGCCACGCTTCCCTCCAAGCAGTCCCTTCAGCTCCGGCCATGTCCACGCGTGTGATAGCATTGCATTTCTGTCCTTTAATTTATAGACCCTCTGTAAACCACTGGACTCCAAGGGAGCAGCCGTGTCCTCGTATAGCCTTAGCAATAGGCGTTTGTCTCAGGGACGTTTCTCCCCCTCCCTTCTCCCTCCCCTATAGGAACTGCACTTTCAACCACAGAAACTTTAAAACGAATTTAGTTTTCTCCCGTTTTAAAAATGTGCACAACGACTTTTGCCTGCAAGAATCCTACGTTTGATGTATTTTTCCTCCCTGCGAGATTGTAAAAAAGTTTTGGGCTTTTTTTTTTTGTTTGTTTGTTTCCCTTTTATTTACTGTATGTGTATTTTGGAATGAGATCTGAGGGACCCGAGATGCTGGAGGTCTCTGCAAAGACCCAAACACCAAGCGAAAAAAAAAAAACCCACACAAAAAGCAATTCCTCTGCTCCCATTTTGCACTATGACTGTTTTACAGGGTTTTCTACACGCTCTGCGACTATGACTTAGTGATCCTGGAGGAGGGAGGGTCGTGCTATCAGAAAACGAGATGAGGTGCAGGCTGTCTCGGGGTGCTTTGGGCAACGGCCACTGTCTCAGAAGATGTGAAGGTGGACGGGAACAAGGCTCCTGGGGGGTGGGGACCGCGGGGCTTGGCTCCCCCAGGCACTGATGCACTGGCTGCTATTTATTGTACGTCTCGATAGCTTGAAGTCTTGGAACGAAGTAGCAGAGTTCCTTGTACCCCCACCCTCTTAGGCTTATCGAAGTCCTAGAAAAACCTTATTTAACCATGCCTAAATTGTTTTCCCTTCCCCACGAGAAACTTTAGGGTAGGACGAGTTGAAAAACACGGCGGCTTTTGTTAAAAATTGGTTTAAAGGGAAAAAACGTCATCGAGAATAACCGGCGGTTTCTTAATCGGGATCTCCTACTGCCCTTCCACCCCCTCCCCCGTGCTCTGTATCTCGAAATGAAACTACCTCACTCTAATAAAGTTTACTTTTTCCACACTCAAGTCTTCTCGACTCCAAGCGAAATGGAAATCTCTCCCGTCCAGGGAAATTCGCGACACGGGGCAGGGGGAGTCCGGGCTCGGAGGGAGGAGGAGGAAGGAAAAAGTCTCCGGCTGCTGCCAAATCTCCCAAACAAAACGCCCGATCCTGCTTCCTGCGGGTACCCTATAAACCACCACCACCCCCCTTTCTCCATCCCACCCCTCCCCGCTCGGTGGCCGCAGGAACGGGCTCAGCGCTGGCCTCCGCTTCGGGGGTGTTCAAAGCAAATCGCCCGGACGGGACCGGATTGAAACGCGGCGCTTCCCACGTGGAGTTATTTTACAGTGTCAGGAGGCCTGATGAGAACAGATAATCATCATCATCCTCCCTGTAAGCATCCCGGCACGGAATCAGATCTACATTGCTGAAGCAGCAACATTAGTTGGGACCGACTTGGGGTCCGGAGTGGGGGCAAAGCGCGTTTCAGGATCAGTTCCATGAGGCTGAGCCAACTCAAAACCAAAACGAAGCGACGTTTGAAGTTTCCTCCCTTCAATTTCCCAAGGCGACCCTTGGAAGGGTGTTTTGCACAGTATAAACCACACACGAGACAGGTTCTCGGGGGGACTGAGCCCACGGCCCGGCGAGGGCACCGGCAGAGCCTGCCGGGGGTTGGGCAGGGGAGGCAGCGAGCCCGGGTATAGCCCTGACCTTTTTACCTCGAAACGCCTCTGGGATTTCTAAACAAGTAAACAGAGGGGCTGCCAGGAGGGACTATTGTTCTGGCTTCGTAAAATTTGCAAACCTTTTCGGTGGGGGCGTGAGTGGGGCAAGGAATGAGCCAAGTACCTGCTGCAACTGCAACCGAGCCCGGGGCATCCTGCCCCGCAGCGCCGCTCGGCCCCGGGTCGGCTCATCTGGAGGTCCCTGGGAGACAGAGCATCGCTCTTCTCCGGCCGTACAATCATCCCCCATCTAACACACCTCTCTTGCTCGAAAGAAAAGATTGCTGAGTGTCCAATTAGCTCAGAGATAAGGTAAAGGGAAGGAAAAAAAAA
>VXBZ01003190.1:13143-84867 GCA_013399135.1 Heliornis fulica
AAAAAAAAAAAAGGAAAAGGGGGGAGGGGGTGGAGAGGTGAAATGAGGATTTTGTTACACTGGCAGTTTGCAGAACATCAGATGAGGAAAAAAAATAAAAAGGAGTCGGCCAGATTTAACTTTATAACCTGTTGGGTGTGAATCAGCTCGGTTCATTTAACCTATTCGTTGAATTAATGCGATTGAAGGGTTTGTTGAACCTGGGTGATTTCAACTGTCTCATCGAAATAGGGCGTTTTGCCTCAGAAAGCTGGTGGGTTTCAACCGAGACGATTTTCCGGCCCGGTTTATGTTTCTGGGTCCTGCTCTGCTCTGAGTCAGTCTGGGAAGGGGTCGGAGCTCTGCTCGCTCCCAGGTGAGGAGGCAGCGCCTGGCCGGGCAGCCCCGCAAGAGCCCGGGCAGAGCGGAAAGGCTGGGACAAAACGGAGGGGACTGATGTGTCAGTGTGTCGGGCACAACAAAGGCTCCCAGCTCCCATTTGAAACTCAAAGGGAGTCTCCGGAAGAGTCCGCGGAGACGGTGCCGATGTGCCCTTACATATGTAACCCCCTCCCGGCTCCCCCCTCGCCCCGTTGCCTTTGCCCCCCATCGCTGCCAAGCCGTGTTTCTCTAACAACGATCACCGCACACAGCTAATCTCTTTTCCTCCCCCCACCCCGGCTCTCCCTCCAAGTTTCTCACGCTCCCTTTTGTCTCAGGAGCCCAAAACCCACCGCTGCGAAGCAGGAGCCTGCTGGAAGAGGCCACGCCAGGACACTCGCGGCTGGGGGTCCCTTGGCTGGTAACAGATGCTCCCGTGAAGTGGTGAGGGACACCCATGTCCGGTCCACACCCAGAGAAGCAGATAAAGAGTGGGCACCAGTGCTCCAGTACCCACACAGGTACCTATGTACCCACATGGGCATGAACTTACTCCTTACTATAAAGCATCAGTGTAGTCTACACAGTCTATGATAGAGACTATTGCCATAGTCGGACTTTACTACAAATAGGTCTACACACATTCCTTTGTTTTATATAAAAGACACACAGCAATGTGGCTATTTATAATCCAGTATATTCCCCAATCTCCATGTGTGTCTGTCCATGGGTCCCTGGTATTGCATTTTTCATGAGCAGGAAAATTAGCCAAGTCCCTCTGTACACTCACACACAAAGCCATGTCTTAATGGAGATTTATTCTTTTAATATCCCAAAGGAAGGGGAAATTCCCTGTTAAAGAAATGTAACCATGTAAATTATTAATGGCAGTTGCTGTGTTGGAGCTGTTGTCCCTCTGCGGGAGGAGGGGATGGGGAAGGGATGCGAGAGTCCCTCTCCTCTGGCTCTGCTCCCAGAGCAGAGACCCAAGGAGCACACCCAGCACTGTGACCTGGTGGCAGCTCCTCCAGGGCCATCTGTTCCTTACCCCTTGGTGTGAAATGTTTCTCTTCTCCCTAAAGCATTTGTTCTCACAATGTGAGGCCCTTTTGATCTCAGAAGAGGACATTCTATTAAAAAATAATAATAATAGTACCCTGAAGACTTCCTTACTTTCAACTCCACTTTGCTGGCTGTTATTAACTCTGCTCCCAGAGCCTCTTTGTACTGAAGGTGTGAAGCATTCTTGGGGGTCTCTGCAGACAAAACCTCCTCTCAGTGACTGTACTGTGGCCTGTTGGGCTATTGCCTGCCCCTAAAAGCCTTTGATGCCTTGAAATGGAGGAGAAGAGGGGTGGAAACCTTCTGGGTTTCTCCAAACTCATTTCACACAATACAACTTGTTAGAGGCCACCTCTTCTCCATCTCTTGGAAAGAAACAGAGCAGGAATTTCATGCTGCAAGAGAGTTGGAACTGAAACAGAGTTTGATCCACCTTTTGCAAGTGGCCCCAAGGCAGCAGGGTGCCCATGCACCTGCTTCCACTCTAACATTGCCAAGGGAGTTGATACACCCTGAATCAGGTAAATAAGGAGGGACTGTCATGCCTGCTAAGTTTTCTCAATGCTTTGCCACAAGCCTGGTTTTAGGTGTCATTACAGTCCACGGAGAACCAGGCAAAGACCAGCAGTTGTGGGAAGTGCTGCGTGAATGCAGGGGCCCGCAGGTCCCCATGGGCAGCAGAGCTTGCACAGTCAACAGCCCTTCCAAGGGATGTCCCCTGCCCCTGTCAGCATGGTCAGGCTCGGTTCTGGGAGCTAAACATGTTAAGTATTCATTTGGGTTGTATATATTTAGGGACAATCATTTCACTTGTTTTATTTTTTTTGTAGCAAATATATCCTATATCTACTTCTCAGGATTGATGCTGTTTAGGTCACCTGGATTTAAGCCTGGGACCTCCGATCTGCTGTCTCAAGTCTGGCCCCAGCTGTAATGCCCCCTGCTCATAACATTGAAAGGGACACCCCACAGTGCTGTCCCCTTGCTCACCCCTCTGCCCTTCAGCCATTCGCTTCCTCTGACACAGATATTTCAGTGCTGATCGGCTTCTGGGTTGCTTTAGCCTCTCAGGCAGGTGAAATGAGGTCCAGGGCAAAGGGCTCGAGTGGAAGGAACAATTGCAGAAGTGAGTGTACAAAATGTTTCCTTGCTCTGCAGAGGCCTCACCTATCCTGTCAGTTTACACTGGTCTGACAGCTCCATTTCAACCCCAGCCTTCACATGGACTTGTTCAATATTTACTCAGGCTGATGGGTTTGCTCAGAACTTGCCTCTGTCAGCCTTGCTCTGTCGGGTTCCCTTCCCCTCGGGCCCAGGTTCACACAAAGTTCATCCTGAAATGAATTCACCCAAAGATGGGCCCAGCTTGGCCTGAGGACCAGAGATGGGGTCAAGCCTGGGTCTCTGCATCCCAGCCAGCCTTCACTAAGGCTAGCACTCAGCACTCCCAGCCAGGAGGCTGCTTTGAAAAATTATTTGGGGTTAAAAAAGAAAAAGCACTGGGCCAGGGAGGACACACCAAGAAAGGCAGGAGCTGCTTTTCAGTGCAGAGAGCATGGGTCAGCCCTTCCGGGAGGGTGGATAGTTCACGGACGTTTACTCTGCTGGTGGGGGGGGGGGACTGTGTGACAAGGTACAATCCTGCAAACTCAGTACAATCATAAAAACTGCAGCAGGGTTCATAAAGCATAGAATTCACACATATATATTACATATGTTATAGAAATCTGTATTTTTATATGTAAACGTGTATCCAGCAGCAAGGGATTAAAACCTAAAATGAGCAGACTTAAGGCTGGTTTGTTTCTGCCTGAAGCTATGACAAGGGACATGGCTTTAGGTAAAAGCAAACTGAAACCTGCCTCAGCAACAATAACAAAAGACTTTTCTGAAAAGTCTTTTCAGAAAAAAAAACCCTTTCAGCAGAAGAGCAAATCAAAATTTGATGTAAGCCAGAAATACTGGAAAGGGGCTCACTGCAAAACCCGCACGTGTTCCCACTGGAAACTGGGTTCCCATATCCCAACTGGGTTGATACCTGAGTCAGCACTGTGGAAGACCCTGTGAGGTGATTGAGAGAGCAAGGGTCTTCTGGGAATGGTCTCAGAGACTCAAGATGTCTCAGGTATAAGGTGGGAGCTAAATCTGCCCCTGCCTGGAGTGCCTGGTCTCTGGTAAAGGTGGAGAGTTCTTTATTTTGGGCACTGTCTGGGGGCTTGGCAAAAAGCTTGTGGGGGTTTCCAGAGGGTTTGGGGTCAGTCCCTGGGGTAGGAGCTTCTAACTGAGGGCTGAAGGGTGCCAGGGAGGGTGAGGTTTCTCCCCAGATCCCAAAGCAAGGTCTTCTTTTTGAGGATCTGCAGCCTTGTGGAATGTTTGCACCCTTGTAATACCTTGGCAGAGCATCTCTGAGAACAAGGAGAATGTGAAGTCTGTATTGTGAGTCTCCAGCCCTTTCACACAGGGTTGGCAAACCACCACGTGTGGGGTATCTCTTAAAATCAGACAGAAGGAAGGTGATCTCTCTTTTAGTGGCCATAAAGCTAATCCAGTGAGATTTAACGCATTTGTTAATGGCTATAAAATTCTAGAGGTTATCACAGTCCCTGTTGACTAAACAGCCCGGTGAGGTGGCAGGAAAAAAAAAAAAAAAAAAGAGGGCGTGGAATCTCACAGGATTCTCCTGGTCTTTCCTGGAAACCTTACCTTGATCTGACTTTATTTAATTTCTTCTTTCATTCATCAACTCTGCCTGAATCATTTTCTTTGCATTTCCCTCTCCCAGCTCAGCTGTGGGTGCTTGGTGTCTCCCATTGTTTTTGTCCACACCTTCACAATCTTTACCCTTGAGACAAGCTTGGGAAGAGAGCAAGGAAACAGTGTTACCAGAAAGAAAACAAGGTGCTGCTTGTTTCAAATAGAGAAGGTGGCACTGCAAAAAGACTGTAACCTAAAATGTTTCTCATCTAAAAACAAGGTCTCTCTAACTTTTGCTAAGAGGTCAGAGTCCCTTGTTCTTCTCAAGCTAAGACATCAGATCCACCAAGAAAAAAGCCTTTCCCAAAGAATTTCTGTAATTTAGGTGAGAACATTTTCCCTCAAAGAGTGGCTTTTAGGTCTGGTTGTAAAATGTATGTCTGGGAGAAAGGAAGGATTTAATTTTTTTTTAGTTACAGTATATTCCTCTGTGTGAGTTTTGCTGAACATGACACACCTGAAAATATTTGCACTGCTGCATGTAAACGAGCAGCATGTGAAATCCAGTTCCCAATTTGAATACCTTTTGCTCCAATTAGTGTGTTAAATGGCCACAGATTCACCCTGTAGTGTAGGACATAATACAGGCGGCAATACCGACCTTGACTCCTTTATTACTGAAAAGAATACAAGAAAAATCCTTTTCTTATGGAAGGATTCGAGATAGCTCACATTTAAATGCTGAGAGAGTGAAGAAAATACAACTCTTTCTAGGAGCCGGAGATGTTTTAAGGGTTTGTATTTCAAAGGCAATGCCGAGGTATTTCTTTATAAAACACTCCAGCGTGAGCAAACAAAATGTTTTGGGAGAGATGCTTCTATCATGGGAAGGTTAGAGCTGCCAGCTTCGCTGCCGTTTGCAGGACACCCAGCAGAGGAGCCCGCAGATGCCGGGGGTATCCCCCAGCGTGGGCACCCTCCGCTCCGGTGGGTGCGGGGCTCCGCCTGCCCCGCACCGGTCCCTTCCCGCTGCTCCTGGACCGGCCCCGCAGCTACGGGACAGGTCTCCGGCCGGCAGCAAGTAGGTACTTAAGGGAAACGATGAGGGAAAAAAAAACACAATCCCAAAACGTGGATTTCCTTCTTTCCACTCCTGGTGCATCACCGGTATCTGTTTCTGTGGTGGTTTTCCCAGGATAAATCACTGCTGCCCTAAACTTCTCCCAGGGAAACGGATGGGTTTACTGCCTTCCAAAATGTTTTCTCCAGCCACTCTCCTCTGTGATCTATTAGCTCTTCTCAGCTGAATAGTTACAAGAAGAAGAAAAAAACCCTCAAATTTATGCATTAGAAATTGTCCTAAATTTTATTCTACTATAAAAGATCAAAAGTCACAGCAGCATTTGTCTACCATAATTATTTTTTGGGGGGGATCTTCTGTAGAAAAATAAGTTTATGAGAATCCTTCTCTGCTTTCCCTTTGTCCATTTGCTCTGTGAAGCCTCTCTTCTTATTATTAATGGATTTGGTGAAGCTTTTCCTGCAGTTTGGAGGAATATGCTAGCAAATGAAAGCATCTTATTGATGGATGAG
Source organism: Heliornis fulica (assembly GCA_013399135.1). Taxonomy (NCBI): domain Eukaryota; kingdom Metazoa; phylum Chordata; class Aves; order Gruiformes; family Heliornithidae; genus Heliornis; species Heliornis fulica. The sequence continues at coordinate 18,853 of VXBZ01003190.1, forward strand.
GAGCTGGGCTTTAAATCAGTCCCTACTGATACAAATTATTTTAATATGCCCATTTTATGATTTATTTCAAATTTATGAAGTAGCAAGCTATGTTGTAAGACTCGATTATGGAGGCTGGTTCCCTATAAAGTTATAAAGTCTTCTAGGGGAGCTTTTTTTTTTTTTTTCTGAATGGCTTATTACAAATTCAGTACATCCACAACTGTGTTGCCAAGGCTGTGTGTATCAAGGCAAAGTAAATCTTTTTTTCCCTTGACCCATACCCTGTCTCTCCTCCACGCTGGAGAGGAAATTGATAGTGCCATGAAGATCAGCAGGTATTCTTTGTGCATTTAATATTATTTCTGCTTCTCCAACAGAAATAACCCCCAAACTGACCCACAAATAATGCAATCCAAACATAAAATTGTCTTTTTTTTTTCTCCAAAGATAGTAAGGGGAAGAAGGAAGGGAATGACTGAGATAAGGGGATGTGCTGTGCATACTGTTTCCCAGAAGGGTGAGGCTCCTGCTCTGCTGGGTGCTGTGAAGGGGAGATACTTTATGCTTCATGTCCCTTAGTCAAAGACATCAGATGTACCATGGACTGCCTCAAGTGGCTTCTGCCCTATGCTGCACCTCCAGCAGCTGGAAGGGAATGCCATTCCTCAGGTATGTTGGACCAACTGTGTTTAACTGGGACACAACAGTTGAGTTGATGGATTCCCAGCTGCATGCTGGTGCTGGAAGTGAGTGTGCAGCAAGTTTTGCCTGCAGGAAGGGTAGCTTGAGGACTGCCCAAGGTAGGTTCAAGTGAGGTCTGTTCAAACAGGCTGCTGATGAGGTCAGTTGGCTGATGTTGTACAGCCTGGACAGAGCCTGTGGGCAGGAATCTGCAGCTTGCAGGCAGTGCCAAGCTCCTTAGGGTGATACCCTCTGCAGCCCTCCAGTGAGATGCAGAAGAGGGTATTTATTACTACAGAGACCCGAATTCTCGCTATGTCTTTGACCTGCTGTGTTAAGCTTTGTCCAGTCATACATGAAATACACCAAGAGTCCTGTTTTAACTAGGCTGCACTTTTCTGTCATCATCAGCACCAGACATAAATCAACTACACAGTCTTGGCTATGAAAGGTATGACTGGAACCTCATCTGGCTTGCTTAACTATCTCTGTGCCAAGGCCTCAGTACCCTGCTGTGCTGGACTGTGTTCCAGATGAAACATATTATATTAGCTGTCTTTGGTGGTCATCATCTCTCAATAAGGAGAAACATTCATGAAAGGCAAAGAGGATGCATGTCACCAAACTAACACATTTGATGCATGGAGAGTCTGAGTAATTTTGGGGCTCCGTCTCTACAAGATCAGAGTATTTCAGGTCAGCATCAGTGTAATTTTGACAGCTTATTAGTCTAAATTTTATTCCTTCTGAAGAGCTTTGTACAAGTTTAAAACTCAATTCATAAAATTGGCCTCATACCAGCTACTTGAACATAAAAACTTAACGCAGTGATCAGAGGTCAACAGCGTCGAGCTGAAACTGATGGTGTTTCTGCCAGTAAATTCAGAGCTGCGTATCCCCCTGCAGCTTCCTCCTCCTTGTTCACTAAATGGAGAGCTTGTGAAAGGTGCCAGTGAGAGGGCCTGGGAGAATGGGCCCTTGTGTTTATTCATAAGATGGGGAATGGCAGGGGAAGTTCCACTCTGCCAAGGTTCTTTCCCTTCCCAATCTCTCGAGGAATGGGAATCCGGTGTCAGTAATTGACTTGATCTCCAAGTCTGTGCTGAACAGTATCACTTGCCAAGGGTGTTGCTTATTTGTTTCTGGGTTGTTTTCTTTTTTTACATCAAGCCTTCACTTCCTCTTGTCCTTAGATCTGCTGATTTTATGTATGCTCATGTTATGTAACATCAGAGAAAGTTTATTCTCAATATCTATCAGCTTGGTGAAAGTTAAGCAGTAGCGTGATCTTCCCCTGCTCTCAGATATGTCCAATGTTGCTAAAATTGTACTTTTTGGCTAAATCTTCTCCTATGGTGAGGCTGCATTATTGCATAAAAGGGAGGTGGGGGGAAGCATTCCAAGGACATTTAATCACTAGCTTATTTAAAACTTCAAAACCATGGAGTTTTTTGGTCTATTCGGTTTCTACAAGGCAAAACAGACAGAGATGGTTACAAAACTTCTCCTGATATTAATGCAATAGGATTTTAATAAAAAATAACAGCACACACACAAAGGCTCCCAGCAAGATAAAAATTCTCCTTGATCTGCTGATAGGAAGGAATCTACAAGAGTGGCAGATCAAAGGGAGAACAAAGGCCAAACCTTTGATTAACAAAAGCAGTTATGTCTCCTCTTCTTCCTCAGTCCTCAAAGTTGTATCACCTTCCTATGCTCTTTGGGACAAAATATTCCCTACAGTAAATAATTTCCAGAAATTTTGTGTTTTGAGTAGCACTGTAACCAAAGTAACTTGGGGGAAAAGAGGAGGTTTTTTTTTCATAATGTTTCTTGGAGGCTCCACATCTTTCAATTTCTTATCAGTTTTGAAATACAAGGCACGAAGCCTCTAGCACCATTGGGACCAAAAGGTTATCAGCATGTAAATACCTGAGCTGGAAAGACATGTTTGAGAAAGAACAGATAACATTTTAAACATACTTATAGCCTGCATCTCTTCCAGCTTTTATCCCAATTTTACCTGAACTTTCACAAGTAAAGGTGTGCTTATAATAACCCAGTAGATAAAAAAGGGTTTATCTCAGATCAAGAGCAATAGAACCAGGGCCATCATCACTTCTGCTATTTACTTTTTGTTAGAAAGTGACAATCAGCTCCTTCTTTTAATAAGGAGTTTTTAAACCTGCATCTGAGAATGTGAAACTACTGGGTCAATGCTAACAGGGCAACCTGTGCAACAGGGGTTTTACTGTGTCTGTGACAAATGAGGAAACTGAGGCAAAAAAAAACCCACGAATGTGGCTTTCTCTTTCCTGCAAAATCAAAAAGAAAATCCAGGATTTCTGGCTCTCAGAGGCAACCACTAGACATTGTCAATTCTTAGAAGACCTTTCTATCTGGAAAGGAGATAGCCCAGAGACCAAGACTTCCTGTCAAAATAGGTAAATGACAGCTCAAAAGGCCAAAAGATATTTTCAAATGAAAGAGAAAGAAACCAGCTCATGCAGCATTTTCTCCTATGTGTGGTAAATGCCTTCATATTAAAGAGCATTGTGGAGCATCTTGGTTTTAAAGGAACATGGAAGGGAAAGCTGTGCTTGGGATTTAAATGATGGGTAGGCCTTGCAGGATTTTGGAGTACTTTAGGAGACTGAAGACCTTGCTGTTCAAACTGCTCTTAGAGCTAGCAGGGTGAAAGACTCTTCAGGAACTAGTCCATAAGGGTCTCTTGAATTAAGAGTTAACTCACAAACTCAGCAGTAAATCCATCCTTTGCACTGCTGTCTGGCAGCCTCAGACAGCAAGGGCAGGACTTAATTGCTAAACATGGGTGTTTGTAACAGCATCATGTCTTTCTGGGCTGGTTTCCCTTTGTAATCACTGGAACTGTAGTGACTACAGAGAGCAGAGTCCAGGACACCATCCTTCTCTTTCTAGAGAGCATCATGTCTGGTAAGGTGAATCACCCTCTAGATTTCACCAACTGCATTGACTAGAACTCTGTAGGGTGCTGTGATTCTTGGTTGGCATCATCTGAACAACTACAAGAGCAGAGCACAGTCTTCAGTGGACAGCCCAGAAACCATGACTGCACCACAACTGTTCTAACTCACTGTGGTGTGGTGAGAAGGTATAGAACTCTCTCAGATACAGGGAAATAAGACTGATTTAAATTCACCTTTCCTCCCTCTCCTTCCATCCATACAGAAGTGGAGAAACTGATGCCCAGATGAGGTGGATCAAAATCCTGGTATTAAATCATGAGTAAACAGAGTGTGTCGTGATTTGCACAAGGAAGATCTGGGAGATCACTTGCTGGTGATATCATTTAGACCAGTGCAGAACTGGTCAGTACTTTTTTACCCAGTCAGCTTCACTGTATGTCTCATAAATCTCTGTTTAAAAAAGATCACACATTAGTGTTTTATCTCTGGTATGTGCTACCCCATGTTTTCCCCACTCACAGCATATTAGCCTCACACAGGTGGAGAGAAAGCAAAATAAACATTATCAAACAAGGGCATCAAATATTTAGTGTAGAGGTTTCTGAGTGCTTCAGGATGAGTGGGACTGTTTAGATATCAGATGTTCTCCTGCCAGGTCAAATGAACCACTGCTGAGTAATGGCTAAGTTCCCCCAAGCACCTTTGGCCATCAGTGTATTATCACCCCTGCCCTTTAACTTTCTGTCCAGGGCAAGAATTACATTCTTAATCCAGCATCTCAGCCTAAAGCTGTTTCAGCTGAGACAGGGGATTGTTTACAGAAGGTGCTGGCTCTCTCCTCTCCACCTGGTTTCTGTCTGGGCCACACTGTTAGGGATGAGGGCAATACATCATTTATCTTGGCCTCATTTCACAGGCAGGTCCTGCTGTCATTGTGCTGTTGGTGTCTGGAGGTGCAGCATCCTGATAAGCGCTCTCTGCTCGCCGGTGGGGTGAGTAGCTGCCCAGCAGTCAGCAGATGATCTGTGCTTTGCCTGATACCCCCCGGTGTACAGAGTGCTGTGTGACATGGGATCCAGCTGGCAGGGGCTAACAGGAGTTTATGCAAAAGGGTCAAGTGGTTCTTGTGTTTAAGGGACCAATAGATACTAAATAGGGGGGAATCTGCTCCCCTCCCTCCCTCCTCCTGCCATAGTAGGAAAAAGGCTGGAGAGAATGATGGGAAATTGTTCATGTCTTGAGCTGATGTAAGCCCTGGCATAACCTCAATAGAAGGTGTCTTTTGCTTTTTTTTTCAGAGGCTCAGGTTTCAAAACCAAATGGGTAAGTTTATGAGTCAACTTCTTAATATGGACATTTAAAGTCATTGCTATTAGAAGCAGTCCAAGTAAGAAACACCATCCATATCTGATAATACAGAAAAGGAGGAAAAGAGAAAGGAAACATTCAGGCACAGTTTTCTGAAGTTTATAAACTTTCACACTGAAGGGTATAAACTAGCCTTTAACTAATGGGTGCTAGGAGGAAAGTTACCTTCTAAGTAGGTGATCTGATAATTGCATTTGCAGAGGTTTATTAATCCTTCCAGTACAGCAGCTGGTGATGCATGTCTCCTGGAGAGAGTCTCAAACCTAAAGAAACAGTAGCCTGTTCCAGTTTTAGGACATTGTAAATCCTGTACATAATTTCAGACAAGATGTTCCCTTTTTTTTTTCTGTGCTCTGTCTTAAGAAAACCAGTGATGGTGGTGGAAAAGCTCAATTTAAACTGAAGGCTTGTTCTGTCCAAGGTGTTGCATGAATTTGCAGCAACACAGTAGGGCCCTGGCCTCAGATACACCTATTTTAAATTACCTGAAGTTCACTGTTATGGGGTAGGGATGGTGGTACCAGAGACAATCATCCAGAGCCAATACATGGGTTGGAATGATGTGGAGAGAGGGGGTGATATTTTTTTTGTCAATAAAACCCACTCACATACACCTTAGGATTCAGCCCTCTGCTGTCTTTCCCTCTCTGACAGCACTTTCAGCATTGAGAAAACATAGAACATGCAGGTCACATAGAAAGGACAAGGCAGCAGAGGACTAGGCTAAATGACTTTAAAACGGTCTATTTTAAATCACACATGCCTGCTTCTCTCATCATATTGATTTCCCTTTTCTCAACAAGTGCTCTTGGCTGCTGAGAAGCTGGCTGAGCCTTTGAAATCTCTGAGTAACTAATATATTGTGTCAGTTTGCGACATTTCATAGAGAGAAAAATGGCAAATCAGGAAAGCAAGCCCAGACTGTTTGCTTAGATTGAAAAAAAGAAGCTGTGTCAGTAGGATGACAAACATGGCCATCATTCTATCCCAAAAATGCAGGCTCATCTTGTTCACGAAGATGGATGTTATGGTTTCAACCAGCTGTTGGGTCACTTCACAAAGCATTGAACAGTTGGGCTTCAGTTGTATGAAGAGGCAGAGCAGGATTTACTAGGATTTAGAGAGCTGGAAAGAAGAAGGGCTGAATCTGAGAAGAGTCACTGGTCTGAGGAAGGACTGCTGATAGCTGGCAGACTTGGTGGTAGACACAGGTGAGGATAGCTGAGGGTTCTGCAGGAAAAGGTCATTACCATTGTCAGATCTGGAGTTGAGATGATTGGAGCACTGGGATTGCTGCAGATTTAGCTCTGGCAGCTGCAGGGAAAAGGGACAGCGCCATCGGAGCAGCATCACAACTGATGGGCTGCACATGGGTGTTCTCATGGCTACAGGCAAAGCAATGGGACAGCTAGGGAGGGGAACTCCTGTGGAGGTGAAACCTCATTCCTAATTTTAGTGTGAGCTCATTTCTCGATGTCAAAACCATAATTTAAAAGGTTAAATATAAAGCATTTAGCTGTGGGACTGTTTGGTCCACTTGCTATACTATCTTTAATGCCCACTTATTCCTTCCACAGCATATCTAAAGAGGGAAGAGCAACAGGGCAATCAAGTATTGAGTTAGGATATTAAATTGATGCCTATCATAGTAATACCTGAATGGCTTTTACATAAGAGCAAGTAGCAATAGGAAATTGACCAGTAGATTTCACCAGAGGGACTCATCTCTGCTAACTTTAGATGCCTACAATCCATATGTTTCCATCCAATCCAGCCACCCAGGCTCGGTTTATAGCTGGTGGGAAGCAGCAGGCGCTTGGCTTGTGCAGTTCAGCCAAGCTCTGGCTCCAGAGGAGATGAGCTGCACCTTAAAACTGCTCATTGCCCTGGAGTTGTTATGAAGAAAGGATAAACCACCAGCTTGGGGGCAGACTTTTACCACACCCATGATGACTCACTTGAGTAATATTAATATTCCTTCCTGCATGGATGTACCAGTCTGCCAAAGGCAGAATTTTAGAAGTTGCTATAAAGTTTAAAATTTTTCTTTTTAATTTTTCTTTTTCCCTGGATGCTTTGGATGGAAAAGGAGGTTTTCTTTTAGAGTTGGAATGGTTTCCCTTACATACCTTACATCACCAAAGCCTGTGTAAGGAGGAGCGATAATTACAAATAATTATCTTCAGAGTTGCTCACACAAACTCTGGAAATCGGCCCTTTTCCACACTAACACTGCAGCATGCTGACAACATTGAGAATTTGTTTTCTGAACACCTGATTTTGGAGACAAGATGCAGATAAACAGCAACAGCCCCTCTTAATGAACACAGAAGCATCTCCAGATAAACTGTCACCACTTATGTCGTGCCCAGCTTCAGTATCACCAGAGAAGGAAATGCCTCAAAGCTTGTAAAAACACTTTCCCCTCTTACCCTCATCTTCCCAAAGTTGGAAATCACAGAAGTAGTTCTTGGTGATGTTTTTTTGAACAAAGTAGAGATGAGATTGCTTCCACTTAGTCTACACATGGAGAATTAGGATGCACAAGGTTCTAAATTATTCTGTTTTTTTCTGAATTTTAGGTTGGCTCTGTGATCAACCAAAAAGTTTATTGTTCCTGATCTACCATTTGGTAGGACTCCTGGACATCAGACTGTATACATAAGGGTGTTATGTTGGAAGTCAACTAACATAACATCTGCAAAGAGAGCTGTTATGCCTCAAGTGAGTTAGACATTTAAAAATCAATCCACAGAAGTCTGAGAGCAGCATATGTAAAAATGTGCTTGAATTGCTGCCTCCACACAAGGAAATACAAGCTGGGGTTGAGAATGTCGTGTATCCTACGCCACCTCCTGCTTCATGAGTCTTGGAGCTTGACACTGCTACTGTCACAACTGCTGTGTCACCATAGATCAAAGGGGAAGAAGGAAATCCCAGACCTGGTCCTTGGGTGACAAGGTTGTGCTGCCCTGCAAAATAGGGAATGTTCTGTTCTAAACATCTTTTTGCTCTTCTGTGCTTGAACATAAGGTACTGACTCAGGAAAACAGCTTCTAGATGCTATCACAGCACACATTAACTATCAGGATAATCAGGAACCTAGAGACAGAGTTTGTGGCTGTCACAAGGGCTATTGGTGAAAGAATTTGACATTTATAACAGACTTAAACAGATAAGTGAATATCAGGGGTTTTGGACAACAATCAAGAAAGCTAAACTAGTGATATTTATAATCCTCATCTGCCTGAAAATCAGTCTGATTTTCATTCCTGGTAAGGTCCCTTTGTATAAATTGTGTTAGCACACACTTTAGAGGCACTTTTTTTTCCAAGCCAGAGAATTGCAAAGGCAGTTTCACATAAATGAGAATCAGGCCATCAGTATGAACATTATCCATGTCTGCGAATGTTTGCCAAGCTTCAGTCCCCCTGTAACATCTGCTGGGGAGAAAAAATTCATGAGCCTCAGCAGTTAAGGGTTTGGGGTTTTTTAAAAGCCACATCAAGGTCCTGTTAAGCTTTGTGGTGACTGTTAAGCTTATTGCCAATGAGTGCATTTCTTTGGACAACATCACAAGGAAATGTGAAATGGAGCAAAGATTAAAGCACGGGTGGATTTTGAAAAATGTAGAGACTGGTTTAATGCAACCAGGTGGAGACTGTCCAGTGCTCAGAGCTTTCCTAGGCCCCTTTGTTAAACACCTCAGTCTTCCCACTTCTTCTTTGAAAAGAAACTTTTCCCCATTATTCTCTGTGGTTTACAAGAGGTTGGTGGAGCAGGGCCAATTTACATGAGCTCAGAATCCGGTTAATTTAAGGGCAGTTTTCTCAGCAATCTTGTGACACACACCTGAGATTCACACAGTTTTATAGCCTCTAAAGATCTGTCTGAAAGCTCTGTGTACTTTTGTTAGTCCTTTGTCTCCTCTATACATGAGTCTCTACTCATTCTCTTTCTTCCTTTTGTCTCTGCTGCATTTATGTTGGTTTGTAGCCAGAGCTCCTGGCTGCTCCATTCATGGCTAAGTTTAGGTGCCCAGAAAAACACATTTGAAAGAGGAGGGACATGCCCCATAGTCACAGTAGGTTTGCCACCCACCTAGAAAGAAATCTAGGGCTTATTTTAGCTGGATCTCTCACAGGCAGGTTGCTCACTCCCTTTCCTTGCCTCCATCCAAATGTCCATCAGACTAATGTAGGCCTAGGGAGTGTTTGGAGATTGGGGGTTTGAATTATCCTGCTAATGCTGCTGCCAAGAGAGCCTTGATGATGTAACACATACCTGTATATGCTCTCTCACCCCAACTCCTCAGCCTGTTCTGGAGACCTTGGTTTAACTGGAGAGCTGAAAGTTTCAACTGCTGCATCGTTTTTGGTATTCACCTCCACTTGCCCATGTGCCATCATTGTGTGGAGCCACAGTGACCATGGGCAGGGTCTCCTGGAAGGAGATATCTAGGGCTGGGATTTTTACTATTGTAAAAATAATACTGTTCCAACAGTGTGAGGCAGTGCTCCTCCTGCTGTGCCTCTCTGATTGTCTGGGTACCCTTATCACCCACTGGGTGATCTGTGTTTCAGTTAACTGTGCCCAGATGCCCATGTAAAGCAGGATTAGACTGACAATGTTGTCTTCCTCCACTGTAAAAATAGCATTAAGTCTATAATTCAGTTCCAACATGAAAGAACTCATTGGATTGCCCAGACCTGTAATCTGGGATCCTAAAGTTCAACTGCCACAGGTTTGGTCAGTACTTTTCTGAGAATTCAAAGGCCTCAGTCACGTTTTTGGCTCATACACAGACAAAATGTGATTCCAGACCTTGCAAGAGGTTGTGAACAGTCCAGAACTTAGTGTGCAAGGCATTTGAGTTCAAATGCTGTTCACTTCTGCCCACAGAGACTTCGTGGCTGTCAACAACCTCTCGGCAGGAATCTTGCTTCACTCTGGAGAAGGGGGACGCTGAGTCCTTGGCACAAACAGTCTCATGAGCTGTGCAGGAATCAAAGCAACTCAGCTAACGAAAAAGAACACCAGTAAATCTCTGGATGTGTTGAGTGAGACAGTGAAAAGAGGCATTAAATGAAATCAGAAGAATGTCATGGCAGATGAGGATGTGTCAGTCAGTCTGCTGGGTGTCTCTGCCCTTTGGAAATTCTTAGTGAAGATGCTTTCTGATGGCTTTGCATTCAGATATGCAACGAAGCAATGGGCTAGGGTTTCAAATGCCTTGAGTCTTTTAAGGATGAAGTAATTTCCTCTTTCTCCACCCCCAAATACATATATTCCTCATCAGTTATTTCTCTGGTAGATTTTTTTTTCCTTTTGGATATACCATCTTTCCAAAGTTGGGAAGGAAAAAAAAAAGGCAAAGAAAAAAAGCAGGAGACATTTCAGAGGTGAAACTGGCCAGCTGGCAGTTGATTTATGAAGTGCTGAAAAGCATCTTCGGAGCTGTCATTTATCTTAAAGCTCTCAGCCTAAATAAACAAAGAACCCCCCTCCTCATTATAGTTACAGTAGAAATAACCCCAAAGCCTAATATCTGGCATTGGAAAACAGCACCCTTCAGACATCCAGCCCTCAGATGCACCCTTGTGGACCAGCGCTTCCAGCCCTCCCTGGATCCAGCTAACCTGGCCCTTCTCTCCCTCACCTTCTGAAAGGGAAATAAGATTCAAAAGCAACAGGGAAAGCAAATCAAAAGCAACAGAGCCATCTCAGTCCTGCTGAGGAACTGCAGATCCCCAGCATGCTGGCAAAGAAAACTTGCCATGTCACTAGCATTAGATCCTACCAAACAGCAAAAGTGCTCCCCATGACTTTGTTTTTAATGTTGAGTGATGCTCCGTTTTTCCTGGGTTTTGCTGCATTTACCAGCCTAAGGCATCTTATCCTCCTGTTTCAGCTAAGAAAGGATAGTAAGTCTCCTGTAATTGCTGGACTTACTATAGGGTTTGGACTTTGCTTTAGTTTTTAATCACACTAAGACTATACAGATGGAATAAAAATCCACACTAGAAGGAGCTCTACCTACTGCCTAGGAGTAAATGGGATGTGGAAACATCGTGTCAGTTGGAAAATCAGTGGCAGAAAAACTCCAGCTGTATGGGCCTCAGCACCCATCTACAGAGACACAGAGAGCAGAAGCCACTCTCAGAATCCCCTTCAGGATCTGATTTTCCTCTTGCTCTTGTTGTAGCAAGAGTTTACTGCCATTTTGCTTCTATTCCCTGCCCCACTGCTAGCATTGGAAAACCCTTTCTCACTTAATGCTGGCCATAAATAATGTTTATTTGACTACCTTCATCAGCAAATACCACATTATGCAAAGCTAAAATGCAACTATAAGATAAGTGGAAGACCAGTGCTGGCTTTCTCTGGTACATTTCAGAATTATATTGGCATTTTTATGGTTTTATAATTGGGAATGTAGGGCCAGGCAAAGGGAGTTGCTCATAACTATTCAGCAAGCTGACCTGGGAACAAAATTGAGATCTGCTGAGTCCCATCTCAGTTCTCTAACTACTAGCTGGGCTGTCAGTGCCCCTTGCTGCTAAAGCATTAATATAGCAAATTTTAAAAGCACTTGAAAATACAGAATTAGGTAATTTTGTAAGAAAACACCTCTTACTGAATATTCTGAGCAAACTCATTTTGGATAGCTGGGAGAGAACTTGAACACCAGTTAAATGCAGCCAACTGTGCTTAGAAGATCAGCGTGAAAGGAATCAGGCCAGAAACTCTGGGTGAACAGAAAAAATTATTACATCATCAGAAGCAGAGTAATAATGGAGACCTGCCCACAAACTCTTTTCATCAAGAACACTCTAATTCAAATTAAAGTCAGGCTGGGTGCTTACAGGGAGGTCCAACTCCCAGGAGCAAATGCTGGAAGAGAGGTTTCCTCTCGTATTAGGGTTAAACACTGTTTCTTGTGGCACTACCAGGAGAAAGTCTAGACTGCCTGATTTGCTTTAAAGTGAATTAAAATAGATAATTTTTGTAAGGTAGAAAAGCTGTTTTCACTGGTGGAGGGCATCAGTGACAGTGCTACTTTCATAGCACTGGGTGATGGATAAAAAAATCTAAAATCACTTGACTGTCATGGTTATGGTACCACTACTGTCTGTATATCACAGGCCTGGGATCCCCTCTGACACATGGGATAATTAGAGTTACCTTCCATCTTCCTCAAGGGCAGAAAACCATGCATTAGCAAGCCTACATTCTGAATATAAATACTTGTCAGCATCACTTTAACCTCTTTAAGCAGCTGCATATTTCTCTGTTCCTGCTCAGTTTGAACACATTCTTATCCACGTCTCTCAGATCTGCTTTCAGGGACAGCAAGAGCAGTTTTTTCTCCCTCCATATCTTTCTCTACACCCGACATCCCACCCTGTAATCTCAGTTTCTCCAAACTGCATGAGATTAAACACTTTGGTCTATCAGCATTGCTAAGACCCTCCATACCTTTGATCAATTTATAGCTTTTCTTTGTACCTTCTCCAGAATTTGTAAATCAGATAACTCCTCATATCTAACAGATAAGTGAGTCAGTCCAGATGCACCAGACTCACCAAGAAAGCATAGGAGATAATGTTAGGGATTCCACATGCATGAAATCTGGATCCCTGTTTAGTGGAAGATACCAGAGTGTTTTAGTACTTGCTAATTGTTGTTTTTTAAACACAGCATCCTATAACAGATTGTTTTTGACCAGAAGCCACAATTGCATATCTGATGGAAAAGCAAAGGGAAGGGAAGAAGAGAGACAGACATAAGAATGATGAATGGGAAGTATTTCATGGAGATAGGGTAATCTGAAGTTGTCACTCTTCTGAGAGGCATTTGTTGCACAACTTGCTTTGGAATATATGGAGCTCTCTAAGTATTGAGTTGCACCTGCTCACTGTGGGTGAAAAAGTGTGAAAGAAAGAGGGAAAAGGGAAAGAAAGGAAAGGAGAAAGAGAAAGACATCTGTAATAAATAAGAGTTATTCTATTCTGCAAAGTCATTCTGGACATTTTCTTCAGCCTGTTCCTGTTTTTGCACCAGTTCAGCCTACCTATTACTGCTTACAGAAAGAGAAAGAGCTGCATCTCTTCACCCAGAAGAAACAGAAGGAGGGAATTATCCTGGGCTCAATTGAAACTGCAGCCAGCAGAAATGTGTGTCGGTTTTTTCCTCCAGCTGCGAGCCATCTGTAGTCATCCCTATTTTTATTTTTTTTTTATCTGTAATAAATTGATAGCTCCAAGGGGTGAGCACACTGCAAGGCAGAGAAACAGATTTCCAGGTTGCCATCAAGAACTGGTTCAAATGGATCAAATGAGAAAGGAGGAAGCTGGCTACTCCTGAGAGCCATTGTAACAGGTCATATGGCAATGAGGCAGTGACATGTCATCTCCTGGTAGTAATATGAGCTATGGGGAGGGGGACAGGAAAAGAGATATATTTGAAAGCAGTTTCTTCAAGTCTGGAGCCAACAGACTTGGGTGAATGTGTGTAGACACAGGGTGTGAAGATGAGGGTGTAGGAGAAACATCTGCCTCCTGGAAGGTTTTCATTCTCCTCTAGGCATTGGTAGATGCTAGATGGCTCCTGAAAGCAATGGGGACAAATTCAGCCTGGACACCTTGATATTCCAGTGTCCTCATGCAGCCATGGTGCCCTGTCTCTTGGCTGTTGACACTAACAAGCAGAGCTGGTGGAAATTAAGAATTTGCAGCAGTGTGAATGTAAGAATTAATAACCAAACAATAGATTTGAAAGTAGTAGGGTGAATTAGTACCTCAGCTTTTAGCTATGGAGTAGATTCTGTGTTCCAGTGGGCCTGTTGTAGTGCCAGTCCAGTTCTGGACAATCCTTAAGGCTGGCTGTAGTGCAAGTCCTCAAGGTCATGCTGGGAGGCTGTTTGAACATGGCTGGGCTCTAAAGCTCCTGGGAAGGGGAAAACCCCAACTTAGCATGTATCCAGGTTCTCATTCACACAGTGCAAAGATGAAACCAACTGTCCCATACCCCAGTCCATCAGCAGATAGTCTAAGGTCATCCTTTTCTAAGGACACTGCTGAGTAAAATCTGGCCTAACAGATGGCTGTGTGGACAGAACACATGTGAGTCACATCTGCTCACAAGTCCATCCTTCATTTCCCAGAAGAGACAAAGCTGCCTCTGCCTCACCTTATCACCAGATACCTTCCAAAGATGGAGAACGCTGAGGCTGCAAGTCCTTTGCATGACACCTCACATTGCCATAGTATTCAGGCAGCGTGCTGACCTGGCAGCATCACACAGGTATAAATTGGGCTACTAGAAATCAGGTCCTGCAGCTTTCCTTGGGTACCTGGAAGCTTAGAGGAATGTAACACTGCTCCAAGGGTTGGCTATCCTCAAAATGGGCAATTTTTTTCAAGGGAATGCCAAGAATTTCTGAACCTGGAACCCCAACAGCTTCCCTTTAGATCAAATGATCGCTGAGCATTTCCCGGAGGCTGACTCAGTAACTTTGTGAAATCACTAATGCCAAGCAATCCTGTGTTGACAGGCAGAGGAATAGCAGTTTATGGTCTTCCTTGTCCACCAAAAGAAACCTTATCTCTGATCCTATAGTCACCCTGAACAAATGCAAGGCCTTTCTGGGGCAGATGTGTGTGTTGTGTTAATTGCATATTTTGCTGAGATGAAAGATCTCAGCATCTCTCAGTAACTTCCTCTGCTTCCTTTTGTTCTCTAGAAGCCTTATTTTTTCCCTCCTAATATTTATTCATGAGGATTTTTGCTTTCAGAAGCTTTAGAGCAGCTGCTCCTGGTCTGATGGAATTCACTCAGCAGCAGAGATGTCTTTTCATCTGTTCAGCGCAGCCAGCTTCACCATCGACGAGCATCTGCTTCTCTGGACAGGACTCCCAGCTTCAGCACCATTAATATGCATTTTATGGAGTGCAGTGGAACACATGTGCAATCTGCAGGCTGCAGCATCCACATAGTTTTGCACATATGCACACCTGCATGCAAAGGGCATCTTGTCGAGCCAAGATCTCTGTCTTCACAAGATGGACATGGATTCATGAACTGCAGTGACATGAGTGTGGTATACATATGAATATATCCTTATATCTTTATTTGCATTCTTGACTTTTGGGGTATATGTTACAATTATCCAGGTTTATCTTTGGTGTGACTCCAAAGTTCAGATTTTTAAAGTCATTACTCTGGTTGTGAGTTGAATTTTGATGAGTCAATCCCAAGAAAGTGGAAACAGGTTTTAATTTTAACATGGCAAAACAGAAAGTGCTTTACCTGTAATTTCACAGCAGAAACTTTTCTCACAGGAAGGGGCAGATTTGAAATTCTCTTGCCATTACAGTATTAGTAGTGCACCACTAGATTTCACCTTCTATACTGTTGTGTTCTTTTCAAGACACACCACTGAATTCATCTATACATGGCGGATATGCAGCTGATTTTGAACACATGAAACATCTGGTCTCATGGGCACATCTGGCAGCTGGAGAACCAACCACCTGCTGTGCAAAGTGGCAGCTGCATGTAGGGAATGGGGAGGTACAAGTCAGAGGAGTGAGTACACATGTAAACCAGAGGATGGATTCAGTGCCATCTTCTATCTCACTGTATTTCAGAGATTTTAAGGACATCTCCTCAGCTCAAGTACCCATCACTGTTGTCATTTCTCTGCACTTAAGACCTCATAGTTGAATGCAGCCAAAATGAGGAAATTCATAGTTAGCTAACAAAACTCCTTTCTCATCCCATCCACCTCTCTACCTGTTACCTTTGCTCCCACAGGGAAGGTAACAGTATTTCCCTTAGCAAAGTGAATTTTGTGGGCACAAAAGAAGGTGGGGGTGAGGTTGGAGTTGCATTAGCATCAGTAGCCATGAATACATGATCAAGTGTAAAATATGACCCATGTGAAACAAACCTTTCAGATATGTCTCTGAATATCCTGAGACTTCTCTGACTTTATTTTAAGAGTTTCAGCTCTGAAAACATAAAGAAAAAGAAAAGAAGGGTAAGAGTGAAACATATGGAACAGATTCTGCTCTGGGGCAGAGTTAATCTCAGAGAGATGTGGGAAACTGGTGTAATTGCTTCATTCTCTTCCCACTTTCCCCAATAACTTCAAGAGAGGAATCTCTAGGTAATAACAAGAGCGGGATGACTATATCAGTTGCAACTTTCAGAAATGCAACCCCATAATGACTGTGATTCAGTTTCCTCCCTGGTACTATAAGGGAAATAAAACTTCTCCCCTCATCAACACCTCCCTCCTCCAACCCCCAAATAATTTTGGAGATCCTCAGGTGAGTCACACCGTGGAAATCTGAATCACTGCTATTTAATTACTTTGTTACATCATTAGAGAATTTCAGTGGAATCCAGAGAACCAATACAGGTCCCCAGATCCCTGCCAGCATGGTGATGTCCCCTAGGGGAATCTAGAGCTCTGCATCAGCTTTTTCCAGAAGGAAATCTGTAGAGCTGCAGGGCTTGCACTGGGGCAATGGCCAGAGCCTCTGCCTCGCCTGCCAGACCTTCCATCTGGATGTGTCAGAGAGCACTGGGGAGCCACCGAGCCAGAGACAGATGCAGTGAAGAGGGAGCAATGTTTCACCAGTCTGTCAACATGTCATTAGGCTCTCATGAGGGAACATAGAGCAGAGGGGTGTGGGGAGGAGGGGGGAGATGGTGAGGGGAGTGAGAAAGAAAGAGAAAGAGGGGCAGAACAAATGACAGAATATTGGAGAGATGGAGAGGTTGGTGCCAATGCCATGTAAATCACTGCCAAGGGGAGAGCTCCATCAAACACAAGGCCAGTACTATAAATCAGCCCATAATTAGGTGCAAAGAGAAAGCTTTAACATCCTCATCAAATTGATTAATACATCTCGTGGCTCAGGACAGATGTAGATGGTGTTTATGAACAACTGCAAAGCAGCCAAGGCTGTCTGGGGCAGGAGAAAAAGGGGCTGGCAGGAGGAGTGATGGATCTGAAAACAGAAGCTCCCCTTCCCTTCGTCACCGCACTCTCCTTGGCAGGGGCTGAGGGTGTCCCCTGCCTCTCAGCTCATCTGCCTGCAGGCTTTGTGGAAACGAAGTAGTTAATGTTAGCACAGCATGAAGGCAATGGAAAGCTTTTATTTCAGGGGCTGGTCCAAACCCATCAATGCTAATGAGCATCTTCTCATTGATTTTGGTGCAATTTGGTTTAGACCATTAATAAGCATGACTACAGGTAGTCTTAGGTGAAGACAATAAAGAGCAAGCTGCTGGCTACATGAAAGCAGAAAGATGAAGGAACAGAAGATGAGAAGCTGGAACTCTGCTCATGTTCAACTCATCAAATCTACCACTGATTTGGATGGGTGAAGAATCCAAAGCAGATTGTGTGCCCTTGAGGGGAGGTCAACAACAGAAAGTGCAGAGAAGGGATGGGAAGGGTGTTCCTAGCACTGAGATCCTGATGTCAGTGGTGGCTGTGAGGCAAAGCAAAGCTAGAAATGAAGAGCTCCAAGTCTCCCCCACAGCTGCTCATCCAAGACTTCCTACAAACCACCTGCAATTTTTCAGTTTCTAGGGGTAAGCCACCTCCCACCCCCACTAAAGGAATCTGTTTTTGGGACTTGCCATGTACTTGAAAGTACTCAGGAGTTGGGTACAATTAAAGTTATGTGATTTCTGTGCCATTATTCTTGCTGTTGATGTAATTCAAATCCCAGTCTGGGCATTGTTATGAGTTGCTAATGCTCATAATCATTCATGATTAGAAACAAAGACAGACTGTCCCTACTCCAAAGTACTAACAATCAAGGGATAAGAAAGACAGTGGGTGGATATGGCTGGATGGGAGAACCTAAGAAAGTGATGAGACAATGTTGGTCAGCAGGGTAAGGCCACAGTGTCAGCACACTCCTGCCTAGACATTGTCAAATGAGTGTGCAGAGTGCACAGGTGAGGTGGTCAAAAGTGCACGATGCAAACAATTTATCACACAGCTCTGCAACTGAACTGTTATTCATCACTTCTAGGTGTGTGTGCAGGGCCAGGGGAACAGAGCATGGGGCAGGAGGAGCAGCTCTGTGGAGGGAAAGTTGCAACAGAATCTCAAATCTGCAGCTTTTCTACCCATTTTGTGGAAATAAATACTGTGATGCTCAGCTCTTACACACTGGTTCTGGTCACTTTGGCCATAAAACCCTTCATAAAGGAGGTCAACATCACTGCAATGTTTTTAACAAATGGAGAAACTGAGACACAGAGAGGGACTTATTTGACCACCATTATCCAGCAGGTCAGGGACAGAAACTGGAGGAGACTCCAACTGTTTGGACCCTTGCTCTGTGCTCTCCCATTCTCTTCCCTCTCTAGACTACAGTGTCTGACATTCAGAGACTATTCTGGGGTGCTGAGAGAGAGCCCTCAGCTTTCACTCTGGCTTGACAGCAAGGATCCCCTGTCCTGCTGGGGAAGGTTGGTAAAAACTCTGAGGTTTGCAAGTGAGGTGTCTCTACTGGAGTGACAAGATACTTAACCCCCCAGCCCTTAGGAGTTACAGATGTGATGTGGTGTGCATGTGTCAGCAAACAATTCAGAGGTGAAGGGGTTACAAGAAACACGGTGCCTCAGCATCCCTCCCTTTGAGGAGACACAGGTTGGCTTGATTCCTTTTTCAAAACACTTCTTGCCTTACACCCCACATAGAGCAGCACTGACTGTTACATGGGAGATATTAAAGCCCAACCAACCAAAAAACCCAAAATCCTTCCATAGAAACAGCACAAGCCTTATTTACAGGCAAGAAGTACCCAAGAAAGGAGCTCTTTATAGACAGGTTTTGAACACCACTGGTTCCAAGGACCTTTAACCTCCCTGTATTAATCCTGGCAGACAAAGACCTTGCCCATGTGTCACTGTGGCAGAAGACTAAGGCCCCAATAGACATGACTTACCATCTCCAAAAGCCACTCCCTGTGCTCACCAGCAGACCACAGACTCCAGAAATGCCAGCAACAGCCAACCAGCCCCGAGGGATGAGTTACCAAAAGGATTTTGTCATCCTCTGTCTGCCTTGGAGAAGAGTCTGGGATGGAAATAATAGTCTTAGCAACTATTCCAACTATATCACCATCCCACAACAAGTTATCAGCAAGAGTAGTAGTGAAAATTCTTGACTTTTAAACTTAAGAAATCTTCAGCTTGAGAGGATTGTGCTCCATTCAGAGCTCGGTCACTTGCTCTCTGCTGTTCTACTGGAATTACATATTCTCAAAAGCCAGGAAATACTAAAAAGCAGAATATCCTTCTCAGCTGTGAAATTACTCCCATCCATTTAGGCTCACTGCCCACACTAAAAGATAAACATCTGATCCTTAGCTACAGCAGTCACTCTTGCTGCAGAAAACAAATGCTTCCAAGGAAAAATAAATCAATGGATTTATCAATAAAGCAAACCTCAGGATAAAAAAAAAAAGAAAATCCATGCCCTGCCAGTGTGATATTTGAGACAGCATTTCTTTGCATGATTTAATGTCATATAATTACAGATATCAGTTCCCATTTTGTAATTGATTCTTTCCCTCCATTTTTTAAAGTTTCTTAAGGCTGAAACTGCTCTTCTTGTAGTCAAAAGGCTTTGAATTTAACAAGGACAGAATCTATCCACACTGTAAACTCAACAGACAGAGATGTTTATTTCCTCCTATACTTCACAGAGCTTGTAGTAACAGAGACCACCTTCTAACAGGAATTCTTAGGTACTACTGTGATACATTAAAATGGATATATTTTTTTTTTCTTTTCTTTTAACAGATGCACTTAATGAAAAACAGCCTGTAAAAATTACAGTTTGATTCCTCCTATGCCTGAGGAAATATTGAACAACTCTTTACAGTCTGTAGAGCTGCATTAGTAAAGTAAGAGAATAAAACCTTTGGGTGTCAGGTACACTGTAGGCTGACTGCAGGATCTGCTATTGATTGCATGGGAATTTTGCTTGGAATAATGTCTACATGGTAATGTTAGGATTTAACTCTATGTACATTGTCTACATGGGAATTTTAGGATTTAACTCTACGTACATTCATACAGGCTGAAGCAACATTTATTTTCGGGAATCAGAGCTGATTTTTCTCATCTTTATCCTGATTTTACAGGAATTATTTCTGATTTCCAGTTTTTAAAGTTATAAAATATCTGGTGTTTAGAAACAATAACTACCTCCTCAAAGCACAGCTTTGAAGTTGCTGCCGAATAATCTCTCCCACAGAGCAGACACTGAAGCTTCCTTTCTGTTCCAGTCATTGTATCGAATTGGACATTGAAGCCTGTAATGTTCCCCAGGTTAACTGACTTTTCCAGTAACAGTTTTCAGACTCCATAATAAACAATAAAATCATGTGTCTACAACAAAGTCGTGTGTCTATTCCTCTCTCCCCCAACTCTGACTTCCCTACAGGCCTTTCAGTCAAATTATTCCTCATTTACACTGCATGAATTCAGACAAGAGAAGAGTTGCTTAAAGGAAGAAAGGGAGCCTTTGGATGAGAGCTGCCAGGAGGTATTTGCCTTCTCACATCTACCCATCCTACAGAGGTCTGGATGCAACTGGTGGTCAGGATCTCTGTGGACCAGCTCTTCAGCTGGTTGAGTTTAGGCAGAACTTCAGACCATCATCTGAAGCCTGTACCTGCTCTGAGCCCACAGCATAATTGAGCCTCCCAATGCCCCAAGCTCCTGTGGTACAAATCATCATAATTCAACCCAAAAAGTGACCAAGAGCCTCCTGTTCCCCAAGACACAACCCCAGGGAAATATAGGAGTTTAAACAGTCAAGAGGCGAGTGCAAAGATCTCTCTGGTGCTTTGGACAGCAAAGTCCAGTGCACAAGGGCCCCGCTGTGGACTGTGCCCCAGCTGGAGTGACAGCACAACAGACAAGCCACTTTGTGTATCCTTCAGCCCTGTCAGGGAGCAGTTATTGATGAGTAAGGGCCATTCTTAAGGTCTCTGCTCCAGCCCCTTCCTCTGGCTCAGGCCCCATTGAGGGTCCAGCCCAGGGAGCAGTTCACGAACCCTGATAACCGAAAAAGGAAAGAAGAAGAAGAAGAAGAAAAAACCCCTGTTTGTAGAGCAAGGAGAGGCATTCCCAGCAGCTCTACTGGAGGAAGGCAAATGTGCATCATGTGCAACAAGCCAGAGACATGACCTCCAAGAACAAAGTATGTGTTCAGTGATACAAGAGTCCTGGCATCTGTAAATATTTACATGATTAAAACAGAGGGCTTGATCTTGCAAAGTGCTACTCATCCTCAGTTTTTGTCTGTACACCCCCTCCTGAATTCAACACTAGTCAATATTTTTTGTTAAGAACTCAGGCAGTGGAACAGAGTTTATGTGCAGATGATTTCAAGATGGGGAAGAGGGACAGAGCTGCGAGCCCTTCAGAGCGTGGGGCTTGAGTTCAGAAAGAGCAGGAATCTGAAAGGAGCAAGATAATGAAGATGAGTGCTAAATTCCAAACTCATGAAGGAATAATCAACCATGCAAATGTGAGCTGGAAAATAAATGCCAAGAAAGCAGTTTTGCAGGAAAAGCTCTGGGATGATCATTGAGACAAAATTGAAGAGGCATGAAGAGAATTATGCTGGCCTGTGTAAAAGGGATGTCAGATTTAAGATACACAATATTCTCAGCCCTAACAAAAGCCTCAGAGGCCCCAGTTTTGGACACCACAAGAGAAGAGTCTAGAGGGAAAGTAACAAAATAATTTCAGATCTAGAAAACATGACCTACACGAAGAGACCAAAAGTAGTGGTTGAGTGTGGGGAGGAGACTGAGGGGAGATTTATCAATCTTCAAGCATGTTAAAAGCTTCCACAAAAAGGAAGGTAATAAGCCATGCTCCATGTTCACTGAGGATTTGACAAGGGGTAATGAGTTTAAACTGCACCAAGGGAGGTTTAGATTAGGCATTAGGGAAAACTTTCTGACAATAAAGATGGTGCAGCAGCAGCGTGTATTGCCTGAAGGGCTGTGGGATCCCCAGCACTGGACATTTTTAAAATCTAAGAAAAGTTAAGTGTCTGAAGTAACTGTTCCCACTTTTGAAGGAGAAATTGGCTGATACAGCTGTGTCTTCTGTGTTTCTATGACTGTGGCTTCCAAGTGCCCTTGAAATACATAAATGAAAATGCACATAAGCACAAACAAATCAACATAAACTCTGCCTGCTGTAAAAACAGACAAATCCAAGACATTGAATTTACCAGTGAAACTTTCAACAGTCATTTGCTTAATGTTTCTCTCACACCCAGGTAATAAAAGTGGAGCAACTCCTTCGGCAGCTCAGAACCAGGCACCCTCACCCATGTGTTGCTCTCTCCATTTTTCCCCCTACTACCAAATCTTGTTGACTTAAACAATAATAAATCAAGGGGAATAGCTGCAGTTCATACAACACAGACAAAATCACAAGCCTCTAACCTTCACCTTCAAGATTTCCCTACAAGGGTTTCAACATCTGGAGCCCATTCAGCTTGAAGTGATGACAATTTCCAATAAGCGTTAATGGGGGATCCTGCCCAGATTATACTCCATGACTATAATTCAGTCTGTCTGTCCATCTGTCAGGGTTTATGACAGCCAGAGCTCACACACACAGGAACAAACTACAGCTACAGATTTCTTAATGAGCACATAATGAAGTCAACCTGCTTAATTTTTTTTTTCAGCTCAGCTGATCATTTCCACTGGGCAGACTTCACTTTGCTCTACCAACTCTTGGTGCCAGGAGTGTGTCAGGCTGCAGATGAGTTGATGGGGCCAAAAAGCCATAAAGAGGAATCTTGGGAACACAAGGCTCTTGTGCTCTTCCACACACAGCTCCCAAGCTCATGCAAACCATCAGGATCACTTTTGCTGCTTTTGGATCAGGCCTATAAAAAGGGAAACCGCAGTGTGGCCACACAATACCCTCAGGCTGATGAAACACCCAGAGGGCACAGGTGGAGCTGGCAGTAACACAGTTCCTTGTGTCTTTGTCGTGTGCTGTCTGAACTGGAAACTCCCTCACTGCCTCCTCCAGGCATGTGCCCAGAGTGAAACCTCAGCACAGGAATGTTCCTGGAGAGCTGGCTGTCATTCCTCTCCCTCTCAGGCTGCAGCCATGTTGTCCATACACAGTGCACAGCCTCACAGAGCCTAAGAGGCCTGGTCAGGTTGGGTGCCACAAGATGGTGGCCTAGGTCTTGCTCTCCAGAGCCAGGAGGTAACTGGAATTGCTGGTGTTACCTCACATCTTCAGAGTCTGCATGACCACTTTAAACCTTAAGGAAAATGAAAAGAAACATGAAAATGAAAAGAAACATGAAAATGAAAAGAAACATGAAAATGAAAAGAAATAACTCCCTCTGCATGACAGGCCTGGGAAGCTGAGTTTCACCATCTTCTTCTGGGGGTGGTGAACGCTGAGGCAGGACAGTCTGCCATGGCTGCTGCCCCTGGCTCCAGCAGCCACAGAGGTGGTTGTAATTGGGTGGGCAAAAATTCAGAGATCCCCTGTTCTTGTACTGGATGTAGCCAATACCTGTCTTCTCCAAAAGCGGCCGGCAAAGGAGTGAGCATCCCTCAGTGAGCCCATTTTACCTCTGATTGAAGAGCTCCACTTATGTGACTATTAAAGTCAGCAAGATCTGAATTAGACCCTGTGTCCCTACGTATTTTCTCTTTGAAAACTCTGTTTCTATGTTTTCACTTGCTCAGGAATCTCAGTAGAGCCATACAAGGCTTCTCTTATTCCTGTTGAATTATCTCTTTTTATTCTGATTGTAGAGAGGTCTGGAGCATCCTACTGGAATCCCTCTACCCACTTAAACAGATACCAAAGGCTGTTCATCAGCGCTGAGCCTGTCTGTAACAGATGCAAGGCTTTCTGCTTCTGAATTTAACTTACAGCACCTGAGCTAAGGAGTTCAACGGGAGTTTCTTTCCTGCCCGGTTAAAATGACAAATTGGTACATGAGTGTTTAATGAAAGATGCTGGAAACGTCCGTGAAGATCAGAAAAATCACCTCTTGGAATTGACAGGCAGGCCATCTGCATTCCTGCGTTCCTATTAATTCCCTAACAATAAACGACAGGAGAGCCTAGAGGGTTAAAAGCTTAATTCAATCTCCTAGATTCCTTCCAGGGGCCTGTCTGCATATAGAATGAGAAAGGCATTTATAAAACTGTTATTTGCACACTGGATTTTTCATATGGCTCCATGCACCAAATATCAATCACGCCCCTCTCAGCCATGGTGTCACCATGCATCACACAGCCCTGCAAAGACTAATGATGCGCCTGCCTGTGACATCTGCCACACAGATTGATGACATCACACCCACTGCACACCATGTGACTGTTGTCACAGCTCACATGGCTAAATTTGACCTGATTCAAGGTTTAATATTATTCCTCACAAACTCTGGTACTGAGGTTGGGGCCATTTGATTCACTAAATTATAAATGAAGTAACACACTTCAGGGAAGTTCAGAGCCAGGATAGGATTTTATCCCGGTACTGTCTTCACACTGATCATTCTTTCAGGGTAATTTCCATCAGTAAAACAGCAGTCCTCTTAGTCACATGTGCTATAATCTCTGTATGGATCAGGCCTTGATGGGAGTTTAATTAAAACAACAGTCAAGTTCACTCTGTTACACACTAAGCTGTGAAGAAGCTTCAGACACAGATTTTCTTCGTGCTTCAGTGAAGAATGACATTCTCTCTGTTCTCTTTGCTGCATGTTTATCTGTTCTACTGAAATCATAATTTTGCAGGAAGCTGAAGAGCCAAAAATGCCCTGTTTCACTCTCTGTTCAGCTCTCCTTTCCCTTGCTGTATTGCACAGAGACACAGGCACACATCCCTACCTGTGGGAACACTTAGACCTGTTACTATTTACAGGCTAAAGTTCACAACCTGGATCGAGCTCTAATTTTAGTCTAAGAAATTACTTTTCCACTTTCTTCTATCCTTGGTTATCAATTTTATTTTCCCACAGCTTGGACCAATGAGCATTATGGTCATCATAATCCTTCTGGACACTCCTGTGGGCACTGGAACACGGTCAGAAAATACCCATGAGCTTTTAGAGTTTAGGCAATTGTTCCCCTCATGCTTTGAAGATCTTAGGAAGGGATTTTTTGTCTACATGTGAAACTTATTCTATGGTAAAGTGCAAATATAAAGCAGAATCCTCACTGGGATAACTCATGTGTAGACAAGACCTAACACAGCAGCATTTATTTCTGTGAAGGAGTGTTACAAGCATTGATGCTGCAGGCTCTTCTTGGATAGAGGAGAGAAGATTCATATTAAAGCATCTTGCCTCCCAGGGCTGGCCTTTAAAAAAAGCATTCTCTGATAGCATTAGGGATACATATTTAAACCCTGGTAAAACCTTTTATCCATTGCTGTATTAGTCAAACTGTCCCTCGTGAGCAGGGAGCTTCAGCAGGAACCTGAGGACTTGGTTACTTGAGGAAAGATGGATGGAAGGAGTCTGCATGTGTTAAATATTCAGCCAGCTGCACCACAGTAGAGCTGCTTCTCCAGAAGCTGGATTGTGTTTTGACTCAACTGACTGCAGTATTATTACCACTGCAGTACAAGAAACAGGGATGTGGCTATTCCTCCAAAATGAAGGTGCCCGTGTGCTTCTGCCCTTCTGAAATTATCATTTTTTTCCCCCTCTCTGTGTGTGTATGTTTAGACAGTTTTCACTGTGGGAATCAGAAAAAAACACTGAAAATCCAGAGGAGCAAGCTCTTATCTCTAACAAAGGTTGTGTGAGGGCAAGGTTGGCCAGCCTGTAGCTGTAGAGCTCCAGGCAGCTTTTCAGCACTTTAAAAAGATGACCCTGGAACTGCTGGGTAATGCTCCCACAGTTCACAGGAAACTGCTAAGTAGGTTGCTTCATTTTTGGTGAGCACTGGAATATCTTTTATAGCAACCCTTCCACCCTAGTCCTGTGTAATGGACAGTTCTACATGTATTGTCAGATCCTACAAGAAGGGAAAAGCTTTTGCTGGAGTCAAAGTGCTGTGTAATAGGTTTTTACCAAGTCTCAGGTTCTGAGCACTGGTAGAAAGATTTTCTCTCTCTGTTGGTATAAATAAATCTCTGGCTCCTGTTGGAAGGATTTCTGACAGAGGTTTTCCCTTGTCTACTAACATGAGACTTGGACAACTAGCTATCACTGTCAGGTGGTCACCATCATCAGTCCTCCCCCAGCCTACTCACACAGACCACAGTGGACCAGCTTCTGCAGCCAACCTTCCCTCAAGGGACCACCACGACTACCTTCCTAATGAGCAAACTTCAACTCCCCAGCCCAAATGATCTACTACACGAGCCCAGACTCACCTCAGCAAGTTTCTCAGCTTCTCTGCTGCTGCAGCTCCTTCACTGAAGATTGAGGGAATATCGTGCTGCTGTTTCTCAAGCGGTGGAGGCAACGCACAGCTGTGCATTTTAAAGAAAGCCTGGGAGGTAGCCATTAGCCTGAGGGCTGCCTCTCCAGATCCACAGTCCCTTTTCCTAAAGTGCAAACTCAGGCAGTTTCTAAGCTGTGATTGGCATATGGGAATATAGAAATCAGCTTCATAAAGGCCCGTGCTAGCTAACACTTCCCACTGGTGAGGAAGATGGATGATATCCTGCAGTGTTAACATGTGGAAAGTGCTAATATTTCATGTGATTGTTCAGTCTGTAGGAAGGTGAGACACGGGCCCAGAGCTTCCCACTCATGGACATCTTGAAAAAAGCTTTTCTTAAATTATTTCCATTGGAACTAATTCTCCTGCCCCTTTTGTCAGTGGCCCATCCATCTCTCGTTGCAGCTCTGCTCACTTACCAAAACGTCTGGGACACAGAATACAAAGCGTTCAGAGGAGAAACAGTGAATGTTTCCAGGGCTGGAATCAGGCTGAGAACTGCTTAGGAAGTCTCTGATAAAATACTGTGTTAGGGATTCTTGTGCAGTAGGAACATGGCAGTGGATGATGCTTGACAAAATAGATTTTTCTCCAGATACCAATAGAATTACAACAGACATTAATTCAATCATGGTGTATTGTACCTGACCATCAGCTGGGATACTTAGTGTGGAGTGTTCCTGCTTTAGATGAGCAGAAGACCTATGTTACTGAATGCTTTGTGTGTCCACCTTTCATGAAACTACAAAGGAAGAGAGTAATTCCTGTCCCCAAAAATCTTGCCCCGAAAGATGTGATTCCTCAGGACTTCCTCCATCTTAAACCAAGTTTCAGCTCTATATTATTATTGGCCACAGGTCTTTTTCCTGAGTTAATATAAAACATGAGACAATTGGCTATCAGCAAAAACACACAGACACACGATGAGGACCAACCTTTGAGGTCAAATGGGAAAAATAGACTTTAAGGGGGAGGCTGAAGGCAGCAGCAATATTGGCTCATGTTGGCTTGAAAGCAGATGTATAATTATGGAAGGAGAAAACAGAAAGATGTAAAAGGAGATAATTGATACCAGAAAACAAGGACGATGTGAAAGCAAAATAAGGTCAGGTTATGTAGATTCTGGGTGAGAGGAAAAGCCAAGCAACCAAGGCTGTTTTTCTGAGGGAACAGAGACAGAAAAGACAATGCCAGAGACAGCCAACAGGTATGGTCAGGACTAGACTGAATGTCACAGGCTGTCAAGGGACTGAGAGTACAGCTGGGATCAAACAGGTGGGGCACCCTCCCCTTTCCCTGCATAGCTCTGGGAAGTCAGTCTTGGCTCACAGCATCTTTGGTATTTTAGCACTGCACGTCTCACACAGCTCCATGAGGGATCTGCCTCTTACCCCGAACACCCACTGCCTTTCCACTACCAGTCTTCTCCCACAGCCATTCCAATCCACCTCAATCCTGATTTCCAGCAGAGCTGTCATTGCAGGACTCCTCACTCCTCAGACACGGCCAGGACCAGTGAATTGTGCTCAACTGTGCAGAAAGTTCTGCTTTGCTTTTTATGATGTGGACAAATATCTGCTAGAGACCAGTGACCACAACAGCTGTCTTTTGGAGCCAGCACAGTTTAAGGACAGCACCTCTGTTAACCCTTCTCTGGTCCACATGGATCTTACCTGGTGCTTTGTGAGATTTATTCACTGACCTTTCCAAGCACAAAACTGAGAAGGCGGCTGTAGGAGTGGAAGCAAAGGGGAAATCAGCTCTGAAGGGGTTAATTTTACTGGCTCCAAAATTGATAAGCAGTGGTACGTCAGCCTGAAATGAACTTGCCTTGTTCAGTGGGGTTCTAAGACAGCGGAACTCAATCAGCAACGGGCCACATGGTTCAAAGCCGCAATTCATCCCACCGCGCCTCTGAAAAATGGGAGGTGACAGTTCATTTTGCCAGTGACAGTCTGTCGGTCTCGCTCACTGCTTCTCCCGTCGATTGCACTGCTGAGGTGAAGTGTGAGCTCCGAGACACCCTTGCTTTGTATTCCACTCAGCTGAACAGGACAATCCGAGGATCAAAGGTGGAAAAAAACCTCTTCTAGCCCAACCCTATCCACTTTTATTTCTCCCTCCTTACTCTCAAAAGGCTTTTGCAAGCCAGATTCCAATAGCCCAGGAAAGCCCTGTTCCTCCCATGGGTTTCACCTCACTCTTTTGGGTTAACATTTCTCCCATGCATGTATGTCTCTTATCATCAACACCTAGGTGTGCACAGAGCAATCCACATGACAGGTGGGCAGCTCAGGCCCGCTGCTCTGAAATGCTAAATCTGCTGCACACAACTAGACAGGATAATATTTCAGGTGACAAGGTTCTGTGCGATGCACAGGATCCTGGCAGAGTTTCCATTCTCTGTCCACACGCAGTATGGAGGCAGATGAAGCAAAAAAAGATAATAGAGATGACAGGCAGAGAGATTTCTGCTCCTGAGCTTTGTCTTTAGCAATCGATTAGTTCCTCTCAGAGAGCACTTGTGTGAATGTACTCAGCGAATTCCCTCCTGAGCACAGTGATGGCACTTTGAAGAGACTGGCACAGCACAGTGGAGTGGAAGTAAAGGAATGGAGAAGCAGCTGGTACCTGCTGCCAGTCTAAGGGAAGCATGAACTAAGGGAAGTCTGAGGAAAGTGTGGGTAGGACACACAAGCTCACATGATGAAAATCTCGAACGCTTTCGAAGCATCCTCTCAGCCACAGATTCAAAGGCAGAGTTTCAAGGAGTCTATGCAAGCCACATTAGTTGCCCAGGCAAATAGGGGTTTGACTGCATGTGAAAGTTTATCTGAAACTAAAGGCTACAAAGCCACAGTGGAATGGTGATTTTTGATGAACTCTGAATGAACAAGTCCTTTAAAAACCTCATCTGTGTAAATTCTTGTCTCAGAAAAATGTACAGCTCTAATACCATTACAAGCTGGGCTTAAAATATTCTTGGTTTAACTTAATAAGAGAGTAGTTAGAAGCCAGTAATTAAAGCTTATGAAACACTGTGCATCATAAAAGCACTTTGGCATGTGCAACTGCTTTTATCTTTGAAGATGGGAACTATTCACTTCTTATGCATCATAGAAGCAGATAGACTGAGACTTGCCATGAAAGACAGATATATAGCCAGAAAAAGAAGCATAAAGAACAGCATAAAAATGGGAACTATTGGAAATATTCCACGTAGAGCACAGTCAATAAATATCCAGCTTCTACACGTGTCATAAAGAGCCAGAAATTCTGTATAACCTCAGCACAGACCCTATAAACACTTAACACAAGCTCTTCTTAATACTCAGGAAAAGGTACACTCTGGCAAAGCTCCTCCACAGCACATTTCATACAAAATGCTCCAGCCCTACTGAAGAGGTGTCTGACTCTCAGGCAGCATCGTGTTGCGCTGTTCTGCTGTATTGCACTTGGCACGTAGGCACTGTGGAGACAGGCACGTTACAACACAATACCTGTGTATCCAGACAGAGAAGGAATGAGAGACCTGATAGATGTGGAGCAGAGGGGACTAGGCTATGCCTCCAACCTTCCACCTGCACAGGCAGCCAGTGTGGGTTGGGGAACAGGAAGGAGAAAAGGCAGTTGGGCAGCTGAAATGATGTGTACAGGCTTTTGCAAAGCCCGGAGCAGCGAAGGTTGGGTCATGCTGGATCCCAAGTGGAATTGCTCTGTCTGTGTTTAAAAATTGAGGTGAGATGGCAGGTGTGCGAGAGGACTGGCAATAGGCAGCGCCATCCTGAAGATAACAGGTTGTCTGTCAATGTGAGGAGCTTATGGACATGTTGGACCACAGAGCTCCCACTAACGGAGAAATTAAACCTGTCTCCACACAGCAGTCCCAGTGCTCTGATTACATTTACAGAGGTTGTGACCTGCATCCTGTCACCATGGAAACCTCTCCTGCTGCTGATGTACAGCCAGGTTGTTTCTGTGGGTGGCTGATATTTAAAGGTAGAGGCTATGGTGCTGTAATATTAAAAGCCAGGGCACCAAGTTTACAAGCAGCCGAGTGGCAAAATTCATTTCACTCTCATTGACACCTTGTGAATTCAACTGGCAATTCTAGGAGACACTGAGAAGGTGGTAGAGAAAGAAGAGAAAAGAAGAAAAAAAAGAAGAGGAAAGGGGGGAGAGAGAATTCACTCATCTTTAGCAAGAAATTATCCTGCATAGGGAAGGGAATTTGTGCATTAAACTCATTATGAAACACAGCGCTTTTCTGGATCCTTCAAAACAGCCTTCTGCTTCCATTCCCCCTTCCAAAACAGGCAGCAAGCCCGTGTCTCTCCCATGCCAAATATACTCCTAGCCCACCTTGAGGCAAAATGACCTTCTAATTTTCATCTCCACCTTTGGAACCGAACGTGCCCCCCAGTATAATCCCCTGCCATCCTATGAAAACAGAGCTGCCGCTCTGGAGATGTGTTGGGTCCTTGGTCCCCGACTGTGTGAGAAACGACACTTCCTCCAGCCCTGGGCTCTGTACCTCAGCAGTTTTGTCTTCTGGTTAGCTAACCCACTGCCTGTGCAGTGCACATGGATGTAAGTGGAAACTGCAACACGCTGCTGTGCAAGGGGAGTCCCCAGTGACACTGCTACGAACCCTGGGAGCAGGACTGATGCTCAGCATGGAGATGGCTGACAGTGTAGCTGACTACGATGTCAGCTTCTCACAGAGCCGACAGACACTACCTGACAGGCAACTACTTAGCTTCCAATTTTCTGTGGTATAAAACTATTCTGTTAAGCAATGGAAGGCAGTGCAATGAAGGTAAATAAAACTGACACAGGACCCGGGCGCTGCTCTCTTTCCACTCCTCCTGCAGACGTGATTCTCTGATCGTTTGGTGGAAGACAGAGGAGAGCTGGGAGCTGGGGACCAGCTGATGGAGGCGGGATGAAAGGAGATAAACTATAGGAGAAAGGCACTTGTGGTGATAAGGGCAGGTGGCTGGAAACCAGAGCAAGCACCCCACAGGATGGGAAGTCTGTAGCTGAAGCATTCGCTGGCAGATGAGCTGGGTTCAGCTCCAGATTCTTCCATTATTCTCTGTGTGATCTCAGGGAGTTCCTCTCCCTGAACATTAGTTTCTGTAAGTTCAGTTTGCAGGTAGTTATCTGGGGTCTCTCCACTGACAGCAAGGAGGGAGAGATGGGATGTACATTTTAATGTACATGGTACAAAAAAAAAAAGCACTACCATGACTACGAAGGAATGGACTTACCTAACCAGAAGTGTGTGACAAAATGTAAACTGTGGCAAGGACAGTCAAAATGAGAGCAAGAAAGATACATAAAGGACATTGCTGTGCAAGGAGTTAGGGTTGCTTCCAGGGAGCTGGACACGTTGGGGATCAGTGCATCTAACTGAATTTTCCACTAGACCCTCATCCCTGCACCCCTTAAGGTCCTACCTCTTTGTTTCCCTCTCTTGTCTCCTGCCTTATCCATCGGACTGTAAGCTCTCTGGGACATCCCTTAGCCCCTTGCCTATCCCAGCAGAAATCTGCACCATGAAAGGATTCAACAAAGCTATCGTGGTACAAAGAATAAGACTTTGCATACCAGCTCAGGAGCCCCTGGAGCCCAGCTCAGTGTAAGAGATCCATTGTTTAGGCACCACAAGAGTGATTATTGTGAGTGCTGTAGACAGAGGATGCAGAGCCATGACTAAGAGATCAGTTGGTTCAGGAGGAGGTGAGAAAGAAAGGGCATCAGCTGGAATCCTAGATCAGCTTGCTCCGGGTTGGATATCTGACCTTTGTAATGCTTTGATTTGAAACTGTAAACCCTTGTAATCCTGGTGGATTACATCTCCATACCTTTAATATGTGCATCCCCCAAAGCCATGC
This sequence comes from Heliornis fulica, assembly GCA_013399135.1. NCBI lineage: Eukaryota > Metazoa > Chordata > Aves > Gruiformes > Heliornithidae > Heliornis > Heliornis fulica. The sequence goes on from VXBZ01003190.1 coordinate 51,244, forward strand.
AAATGCGGGGTGAGAGAGAATGAGGCGGCACAGCAGCACCACAGACATCCCTACCCACCACGAGGACTTCTCCACTGCCCTCTCTTTCACCTTGAATCATCCCCATTTGCTCTGGGGTAGGAACGGAGAAACAGATTAAAAGTAGAAGGGCTACAGAAGTTTAGAGAAGTGCAATACAAAGTAGCAGATAATTACATCGGAGGAGATAAGGGGAGCAGAGAAGGAAAAGAGACTTTTCAGACTTGGTGGCATAATCGGGCACTTAACTGGCTAAAGATCTGCAGTGTGAAAAACCACCCCAGAGGGCTCACACCATTGTTTATACTAATCAGTGAGTCAAAAGCGAGGCCAAACTTTTCACACAAGTTACCACCATCCCTTTTCTAGCTGAAACAGGCAGCAGAGAGGCACTGCTCCTGCCTGCCTGGATCTGTTTGGAAGTGATAAGGGGATGAAAGAGTTAGCCCTGCCGCAAGAGTGATTCACTGAAGCTGTATTTAAGAGACCCAGGTTTGATTCCAAACTCTTCAGAAGACTTTGTCCAAAATCACTGGAGTAGGCTGGACCCAGACAATGAATTTGACATTTATTCAGGTTGCCCTGTTGCGGTGGAGGCTGATGCTTCTCTGGTCGCTACACTGAGCCATGGGGAAGGTGGTTAAATTTATGTCCCATGTAATTTCACCCATGAACACTCAGCTGGAAGCAGGTCAGATCTGCAGGACTGTCAGGAGCTTCTTCACAGCTGGAACCATTGCTTGGCATTGGTGTTCATCTGAGTAGGGAATGGTAAGAATGTCATAAATGTGCTTCTTCCTGAGACATGCAGGAGACAGTCCACATTTGAGATGGATGCAAGTTGAATACTCAACCACAGAGAGCTTGTGCCGTGCCTGTGCAGCATCCAGAGAGGCTGAGAGCATCCAAGCATGGATGGGGTCTACAGCCAGTGGAAGGAACAAGCAGCAATGAAGGGTAGTTTGGATTACAGGTGGAGTGAAGTCACGGATGTGCCCTCCTGTTTCTCAGCTGCTGATGGGCAGTCTGGTGTGACATAGTCCTTGAGCAGATGCTTTTGTCAGCTGCCTTTTCCCAAGGTGCAAAGCACTACTTGAGGAAACTTTACAAGTGGCATTTCTGCTATTTTCAGTTAGACAATTTACAAGCCTGGAGTTAACCATGTACCTACGTGCTTCACTCTGACCTGGTCAGAGTGCTCAGAAGTTTGCAGAATTGCAGCCTTGGATGATGATCATTGCAGCAGCAGTCGATGGAAGACAACTCTGGTTTTAAACTTTAATAATAATGGAGCTAGTGGGAAGGGAAGGCATGAAACTCAGGACGTGGGCTTTGCTCCTCCCACTTTCACTGTCTCAAGGTGTTGTTTAGGCAAGACACTTCCTTCAGCCTCATATCCCTCTTTAATGAAATAGGGATTGTGGTTTTGCACTTGAAATGCCCAGAAATCTGTGCATGAAGAGTGTAAGAGTAGGTGCCAGTGCCAGCAGTTCAAACATAACTCTGGGGTTTCACCTCAAGAGCAGCTCTGTGATGTTGGAATTTGTCCCTTATTTAAGAGTGTTTAAAGCATCTGGCAGAAGGGGGCAACATAATAACAGCTGCACAGATGTTTGGGGCATTTTTTCAAGCCGAATTCTTTTGCACTGGCAAGTTTTATCCTTTAATTTCATAATGAATGAAACGTAGCAACACTTTGCATTTATAAACTGCAGCATCATTCATTGGAGGATCTCAAAGCAGTTTACAAACATTCATTGATTGCTTGACAAGCATGAAACGGAAGGGTAACTGTCTCACAAAATGACAGGAATGTAACAATAAGCTCTCAAATTTAGGGAATACTTCTGCCATCCAGTTCTTTTAGCAGGTAAGATCGCCGACTAATGGTAGTCATTTTGGTGTTTAATTAATAATGTAATGCATCCAATACCCAAGCTCACAGATAATGGGCTTGTAATACAGCCTAACATGCCTCCCATATCATTAAGTTTAACTGTCACACTAAATACTGGAGTGGCATGCAGCCTTGTCAGTTTTTCTTTCTTCCTTTCTCATGAGTATGGAACCAGAGCAGCTGTGGGGAAGGAGAAGCCGAAGGGCTGAGATGATGCAGTGTGGCAGTAAAACACCCTTGAGGGACAAAAATCACAGCTTATTCACCATCGGCGTTGAAGGAACAGCGAAGCTGTGAGCACTTGCAGCCAGCCCCTGGTGTTGTGTCCATCACATTGCAGGGCTGCTTCCAAGACTCCCTGGATTTCTTTTTGCAATTTGTCAAATGCAAAAAAAGAACTAGTAGTTGGTTTGGGTTTTCTTTTTCCCCAGGAAAAAATGTTTGTTTTCTAAAGATATTTTTTTCTTCTTCTTAAACAATGTAATACCCTGGATTACCTAGAATGGAACCTGTTACAACTTGCAAATATTAATACATAGCTTATTACATTGGGCATAATCTCAGTACTCCATGTAATCATTTCCATGGGCCCTGCCCTCACTTTTCCAGCCCAGGATGTGCCGTGGCCCCTGAGGAATTTCTCTCTTTGCCAGGACAAGTTGAGTACCACATCCTGATCCTGTTCATGAAGCCTGAGTCACCCAAATTTTTCCACACAGAACACCCACAGTCCTCAGGCAAAATACTTCAGGTGAATATTTTGATTTTAAAGTCAAACTAATTTGATTTTTAAATTTCTACTTAAATAATCAGTTTCTTCCGGAAATTGTTTTTTACCAGATCTATTGCTGTGCCACTTGCATTGCTGCACTTCCACTCCCCAGGCCTCTGGCTCACATTTTTCTTTATGAAGATTTATAGTAATTTCTCCCATATCACTGATTCCTTCATAAGAGAAAAGATCACTTCAGGGACCTACCTCTGTCTCCAGCTACCCTGTTTAACACCTCCAAATATTCCTATTTATGAACTAACATCTGGGTCAGTCTACATAGCATAGTTTGAAAGCCATTAAGACAGATGCCTGCATTTCATTAAGCAAGATTTGATAAGGTGGGTAGGGTTACAGGGCAAGATTACTATGGGAATTCAGTGAGTTTAAACCTTCACTCCAGTTAATAAAATCAAACAATACATCATAAAAGTGTCTGGAAATTGGCTCAATAATTGAAATAGAACTGTGTGATGGATGGAGATTTATGGATGTTAATGCAGAAGCAGGGCTGCATTAGAACATCATATCTGAGTCTCTTCTGACTCCAGACCCTGGAGACCAGATCTGACTTTCATGCTGGTTTTAGATTCTTTTCCAGAATGAAGAAAACCTCACGGAACGGCTGGTCCAGTTTTAATCCGAAACGTCACTGAACTGCCGTGAAATCTCAGGACCATCGAGTGTAATGATGTGATTGATGTTTACACAGATGTCTCTGAACTGGCTTTATGCTGAGCTGAGGCAGCTGGGGTCTCGGTGTGGGGTTTGGCAGACGGTACCAAAGCCAGCACTACACTCCTGTCTGCGTCCCCGTTCACGGGGGTCGGACACGTGCTGCCATCACCACCTTCCACAGCAGTGTAGACATACCACATTGCTGTTATACTCAGGAACAAAATCACAGTTAAATTTAGATGCTAGTCACCCAACATCTTTTCATCTCACATCTTCACCCTAAACTGAACTAGTCAAGGGGCTCTCTGTGTCCACCAAGGCCCTTCTCCAGGACTGATCTCTCCTTCCTCAGTCCACTGCTTCCCAGATCATGTGGACTTTGTCCCAAATCTTTGGTCTCTCTCAGGAGCAGAGAGGAAGCTCTCCTGCCTCTAGAGAGTTCTGGATCCTCCCTCAACTCCATCCTTCTCTCTTAGCCTTGACTAACCCTTGGTCCTAGCAGTTGATGGGAAGTGTCCCCTCTGCAGCCTTAATGAAGTGTGTGGCAGTCCTCCTCATTAAAACTCAGTGTTGTCAATAAAAGAGTCATTAAAGTAGTTTGATGAGGATTGGGAGAAAGAGAAGAGGTGCTACAACACATCTACAGGGCAGAGGGCAGCTCCATCACACATTGTAACCAAACAGCAAGGGATCAATATCACCTTTGCATTAAACTGGAGCCCATCCGTCAGCCTGAGGATCAGCAGTCTCCACAGGAGCTCAGCTCACTGCTCATTTCTGGTTTCTTTCCTTTCTAATCCTTCTCTTTACAGCACACTCTTTCCTTCCTGATGCTGGCCAGCCTTTCCTAGAGGCCAGAGAAATACTGTCTCAGAGCTGTGTCCTCCTTAGAATTCCAATGGCAATATCCATTCCCCATGTCTAGCTTCAAGATGACAAATTTTCTGAGAACACATTGTAGGGAGATACCTTCTGCATGTTGTCCTGCAGACCACCTCCATCCTGCTGACCACCATGGGTTCCCCCAGAGAAGGACCTCCTTGCCACATGCCACCTCCATGCAGGAGATGTAGGAGGGGATGGACCAGTGGAGTCCAGTCACTCTGAAGGTGAGGGGATGTTTGTGCCATATGACAAAGAAATGTGTTCCCAAACTTCACTGGCCCACCTCTGTTGGATTACAGTGTGATGAGCAAAGATGAATCTGGACTCCAGACTTGAACTTGAGCTTGATGTACAGTCAAGTGTTGCACAGGAAGAATGAAGCAGAGGAAGAAACCTGGGCCTCTTCACTCCTGGGTTGACTCTGAGCTTCCTTCCTCCCTCTCAGCTCACAACTGCTCTGACTCTGCCTTCCCATTTCTGGGGTGCTGTGCACAAATTTGACAACAGCTGTATGGACCTGGATAACTCAAACACTACCCCAGGCACCTACACTCTTGTTTGCTTCCCAGGGTCTTCTCTTGAGATGTTCTCATGTTTTTTCTTCTACACTTCATCTGCTAGTGGAGGTCCTACTGTAACTAATATGCTGTTGTGATGAAGACCAGTTGCTATATATTCACAGATCTTCTAATAAATACATCTCAGCACACCTGCATGCTTCTGAGAAGCCTTCACAGCAGAGAAAATGCAGCATGTCTGGAAGGTAAATGAATCCAGAGTCTGGCACTCTCAGCCAGGATCAAGGTCCAGTCATTTAGTTTTGCTTTGGGACCAGATCTGTTTATCATAACTCAGAGCTGCTGACATATTTTTGTTTCTGTTTGCTTCAGGAACTGATGAACAGTAACCTGCAAGCCCTTGTGAAGCAAAGGTGCAGGAGTGAGTTATGAAGGCAACCAAAGACCACTTAGCTTTAAAATATAAAAGAGGCTCTATGAGGATCAAACCCAACCTTTAACTGAGTGACTTGGTCACACCAAAAGATACATGAGCTGTTGGACAATGAAAATGACATAAGCATGTAAACTCCAGGATTATAGCAGAGCACTAGCATGGCATAGCTGATTAGTAAACCAGGAGACATCATTCAAGCAGTCAGGTGCATTACCAGATTGGAAAGTTGCCTTTTTTCTGAGTTGTTGGTCACTGTCAGAAGCAGCAAATGATACCCAGTGGCCCAACAATTTGCCCTGGAATGGCAGGAGCTGTGATACAGAAATGGATGGACTAGCATCTGCTCAGGAAAAAAAAGCAAGAATTAGAGGCTGCTCTGAATTGGCAGGAGCCACAGTACCGGGAAGAGAGGACAAAAAGTCAGTGCTCTACCCAGGGATATCAAGCAAGATGAATAAAGGGGCTGGAAATGTACTTTCAGTGCCACAGCACCAGACTAGGTGAACAAATAACCTGATGCAGTTTAATGAAGCCCATGATCCTCCACCTTCTTTGTGGAAGGGGTGTCCCAGGGTCAGCGTGTGCCCGCACGAGCACGCACACAGCCTTATCTTATCTAATTACTAGAAGTTTCAGATTAATTCCAGTGCAGCTGCTTGAAAGGGCTGTTATCAGCCAGGGCTTTGTGGTTTAACCTTGTTACCCTTTTGTTGTTAACCTTTCCAAATGGCAGCGAAGGGGAAGGCTGAGATCCCGACATACAGGAGGGAGCTGGAACTCCATACCCACCCCCCTCAGTTTTGTGCATTCAGCTCCACTTCAGGCTGTGTGACAGGACAGCTGGCTGCTTACCTCTGCTGACAGGTGCTGGTACCCAGCCACACAGAACAGCCCATAACAGGGACACGTCTCCTGCCAACCTCTCCAGATCCTTTGATATTTCCGACAGCGCAGTAAAGGACTCCGACTCACATTGTACCTTGCATCGCTCAGCTCCTCTAAGGCTGCTCTGCTTTGTTTCCATAGCTACACCCAATCGCATCTGGCTTCCTGTGAAATTGCATTTCAAAACAAGACAAGCCTTCAAAGGAATTTGTCCATTTAACAGAATATCATTAGGAGAGAGCCTGTCTGCTGAACTTGGGACCTAAAATGATTAAGGTGGGGCTTTTATCATGTAGGGAGGCAGCTTTACATCTGGGGCAAGTGAAGCTTGATGCTACATAACAGTGATGCAGTGGACGTTGCCAGTGCATTTCAGACTGCCCCATCTCCTTCCCAGCTGAGTGCTAAACTAGATTTGTAACCTATTCACACATTTGAAAATGAAAGTGGCAAGGAAAAAGGCAAGGGAAAAAAAAGGTCATTTGCCTGGGAAACAGTCTGCCTGGCTCTATCTGCAGCTGTGTAAGGTTGAGTGGAAGGCTCGACCTGGTGCTAAGGCTTTGGTAATAGCACCTATGTCTCCCTAGCAGATGAGGCTCTATGCATCAGTATTCCTCAATAAAATGGATTTCACAGTAACAACAGCTGCTGCACAGTCAGCCTGGTCTTAACAAAATCTCCCTGTAGGGTTTGAGGGGAACATCTCAAGTGCTGGGTCCTATCTGCAGCACTCAGGACGATGGGATAGAAGTGTGGTCCAAAAGCAGCTGGGGTGCAAGAGTGCCAGCTCCTGCATGAGATGCTACCTTCAAGATCTGTAGTGAAAAACCATGTCACAACTGCAATATGTCTCAGAAGTTGAGCAGAAAGCATCTAGAGCTTTACTGATGCTGCAAACATCCTGCAACGGCAGGAAATTTGTTGGGTGAAATCCCCACATAGTCTTGAGCAGTTATCACACCCAAGGCACAAAGGAAGGCAAACCCACACAAAACACCTGCAAACCAAGTCACTGCTGGTTTGATACAAGGAAAAAAAATCTCACAGAGCCCAGATATGATAAATTCACTCAACTCTTGGGCAAGACTCACTGACCAGATGTCTTCTAGTCCACTTTTTACACCACTATGCTTCCAGAGTACTGTGTGAGTTACAGCAAAGCGGAGAACATGTGAGACGACCCTTTTCTTTGCAGTTGCATGAACATTTCTTCCTCTGAGATTTGCATTGATCAGGTTTTATTGATCTTTCTGGCATATCTGAAGGCAGTTTCTTCCGTCTAAGGGACCTAGTTCATTCCTTTATAAACTCATTTTTAAAGCTAGTCAGTCTCAGCAAGCAGCTGCTTTTTACTTGCGGTTTGTAATGAACTAAGATTTCTACACAGAAGCATTTAAATATTTATCCCTCTAGGTAAGAATATGTATACAGATCCATCTACCCCACACACTCACCACCTCCACACACTACCACATCTTGCATACAATCCCAACCACTCAAATGTGCCAGGAGCCTCTGGCAGTTGACAGAGATTCATGTTTGCCTCCCATAGGAGACTCAATTTTCTAAATCCCGATTCATGAAACCCTAACTGACTAGGAGATGGGAAAGGCTGCTGCAGTGTATGCACTTTCTAGCAAGACAATCTCCTGCATGAAGCCCTCTTAACTGCAGCAGCATTTCCTGTGCTTTAAGACCTCTGCATCTGCTGAAGGGCAATTTCTTCTGCACATTGTCCTAAAATAAAGAATATGCCGCAGCAGCAATTGTCAGTATGGGTGAGCTCACTCTGCAGAGCACAAGGTAAAGGGGGGAAGGACAGAAATGGTGTGAACTCAGTCAGAATAGGAGCCTTGTGTGATCTGGATTGGTAAAGTCGGATTGAATCTTGTCTCTGGGTTGTTTTGAAATTGCCTGTGCGTGTGGAGCACGGCCAAGTGATGGATCAAAATCAGTGGTGTGTTTCTTTTCCAAGATCTGGAGAGCAATTGAGCTTCCCTGAGTAGGAGGGAAAACACAGCATCATCTATGTGACTAAACCCCAAATGGCAGCTGCCACCTTGGCATTGCCACGTGGAGAGGCTCAATACCCAGAAAACAGAGCAGCCATTCTTTCCTGGCAAATCAACTGCATATGTTAAATGTTTTCATGGCCACTGTATCTTCACTTTGTTAAAGCCATCCCTTCTTGACAAATGTTATTTATAAGCAAGTTACTGAGATGTTGTCCCCACTCATAAAAGTGGACACCTCAACAAAAAAAGTCACAGAAGATTTCTGCAGCTGCTTTGGGGGCTTCCCCTTTTCACTCTACTGTCTATAGGGGATGCAGCGCCCTAGAACTGCAGACACACATAGCCAAAACACAAAGACACAAAGCACTGAGCTTCATCTTGTACCTGTTTGCCATCTGATTTGTCCTGATAACTAAAAGCATTTCACTTGTGTGTCTCAGAAACTGGGTCACCAAGCACATTGGCAGCTGATGGCATAGGGAGGAACATGTCATATGTATTTCCATCATTCCCGAAGCTGAGCCTTTGCCAGTGTAGCTCTTACATCCCATGTGTGAGACAGGACTGAGATGTACAGATTGCCTTGGTTGAACCAAGCAAGAAGCTCCAGGAAAATCTGGAATCTTCTCCAGGTTTCCTTTATCCAATACCAGTGTCGTCCAACATCAAAACCTTTATTCCATCCAGGTGATGCATCCAGAGAGCTTTAAGGGTCAGATTCTGCAACTGTTTGGGAATCTGCTCAGCCTCAAGACAATGTCCCACTGCAGTAAAGTGTTTGTGTGTCTCACACTTTACAGGCTGGGAACCCAATGCACACTTCTTTTTTTCCTATCCCCTCAGATTTTGCTTTGCCAGCTCATGACAATGACTGTGGCAGGCTGGCTTGCCTGGAGCAGGAGAGCAAAGCAGCATGAGAAGGAGTTTTAGGGAGCCTCCTTGGAGAGTTCAGAGTGCTTCATTGCAAATGCTCTTTTATGTTTGGAAAATATAATTAAAGATCACACACCAGGCATCAAATACCAGAAGAGCCTAAGTGGCAAATATGTTCAGAATAACCTCTAACAATAAATATTTGCCTGATGCTAAGATATTGCAAAGTAAGGACCAGATGCTGAATGCTAAGCCTATGGGAAATCTTAAACTGGTCTTGGGAATCACTGATGAGCTTCAGGTAAAAAAAAAAGAATGTTTTTTGATTTGTCAGGATCAAGCCTAAAATTTGGGAATGCAAGAATGAAAAATAGTAGTGGTGCCCTCACAGTCAGCTTGTGCTAATTCATTTATATGGGAGGGGAGCAGATGTAGGGCCCTGGGTTAATCTAATGCGATGCCATTTTTGTTTTGTAGAGCGCAGTTTGCATTTATTGCCTGTCATAAAGCAAGGTAAAGTGCACAACCCTGTTATTTCTCTGGGCAAGACACAGAAATATGAATTGCTATGACAATCTAGCCCCCTTCCTGTGGAGGATGCATGTAGAGGAGAAGTTTTATTGCAGAGCAGCCAAGTACCATTCCCTTCCCCTACGCATCAGGACTGGCTTCAATCCCAGCTCCTGTTGTGCCAGGCACAGGAGGTGAAATTTGTGGCCCCATCACCTGAGAGAACTCCTGGCTCAGCTCTGCTGGCAGGTGCAATGGGTTGGGGTAAATGAACTGGTAACTGCCTGCAGGATTGAAAATCAGAGGAAAAGGGTAGTGCAGGAACCTGGTTTCAGCTGTGCTGGGGTGGGGGTAGTCCCTTAGGCTGTGAGCGTGTTTGGTGGTGCTGGGCATCCTGGCTGGAAGGAGGTAGGTTGAGTTTGCTGGGGTTGTACTGGGAGGAGGTGGCATCTGAGCAGAGCTCAGTAGTTCCTCCTACCTTTTTTGGGGTGTCCCCACCCTCCCTGCTTCCTTTGTCCTTCCCCCTTGAGGGCAGAAGCTGTAGCAGCAGGTCTGACTCTTGTGGCAAGGAAGTTGCAGTAATCATGATCCCAGAGGAGATTCAGAGGCTTCTAGAAGGTAATAAATTCTTCCTTGCTCCCTTTGTGCTTTGTGAGGGAAATCTGCTGTAGTTGCAGGGGACAGAAGCTGAGAAGTTTTTTGCACCTTGTTCTGCAGAGCCAGAGAGAGGTGAAAGGGGTGCAGGGGCTTCTTCTTTAAGGCTGATGGTTTTGAGGTCCTCAGGTTATGTATGCTTTCCCTGTCCCCAACTCCAGTGGCAGTATGGAGGATGTGGCTGTCTGTCCTGATGGTTTTTGGGCCTGTTCTTGAGTTGCTTAGTTGCTGGCAAGTGGGTCTGTGCCTGTGTTGGGCTGGGGAAACTCTCTGGTGGTCCCAGGCTCTGAGACTGTGTCTACAGGTGAGGGGTTTCTTCTGGCATGGTTGAAAAATGGCCCTGCTGTGTTCTTCCAGTTAAGGTATGGAAGGGTCTCCCTGTTGAGACAAGAGAGTAGGAACAAAGGGTAGAAGAATCTTCTGTGCTGCAGCGAGCCCTCAGCAGGATTTTGTGGCCATGAGAGTGGTGTCTCCTGGTTTAGATGTTGTGTAACTGTTACGTGTTGCACGGGCGATGTGGTGAGTGCAGTCGGGGGGGGTGCATCTCAGGAAAGCTTTGATCCCATTGAAAATGGGGGCACAGCTGAGAGCAGTGCTAGCTTTAAGCTCCACTTCTGCTTGGTCATTTGTATGTGGCCTCCTGAGGTCTCAGTGCCTGAGTTTGAGCTGTGCTGAGAACTGATGGCACTTACTACCACGTGTACATACAGTGTGTGTGTGAGATGGCAGGTGGGAAGCTCCTGAAGCTGTTTTTCCTGGATTTCCTCACCTACTCCAATTATTACACCTCTATATATTGAAGTGGTGTGTCAGCCAAGTACAAACCTTGCTAACCTCCTCTTCCAAAACACACCTTGCCAACATTGAGTTCTCTACAGACCTTTGTGACTGTTGGTGGCCCCGCGGTGCAACACTCAAAACCTCAGCGACAGAAGTGCCGCGTGGAGACGTCAGCAGTAAAACCTGCCCGTAAAGAAGACTTCAGCAGCAGCATCTCAGGCTGGAGCACTAGCTCCTTGTCAAACAACACGTGTATCTTACTGACACATCCTGCTGCTGCAGATGTGGGTGCTGGGGAAGGAGCCGTTAGCGTCCCGCTGCTCGAGAGCCTTTGCGACCTCTCGTTTCCTGGTGCGATGGCTCCCTCAGCATTGGGCACTCGCCTCATCCCCTCCAAGATTCAGTGTAACTTCCAGTCCTGGGCTCTGTCAGCCTGAAGGAGGGGGTGTGCAGCCTCCAAGCCTGTCAAAGCTCTTTTTCCAAATGCTTTGTGTCTTCCCCCAGATGTAGGTGTGAAATTTCTCCTCTTTTTTTAATCAACAGGGGCTTCAGTGAAGTTCACCCTTTCACGTTTTTGATGTGCAGCACTTTATTGTTCAGTGCTGACACTTTTGTAAACAACTCATTTCTGCACCTGCCACCTTCCTTTAACTTAGATTATTTTCTTGTTAGCTGACTGTTTTTAATTGAAGGCTTCAGATCTCCTTCTAAAGCACAGCCTTTGTTTGCTGACAGGTATAGCAGGCTATGAATGGAGATTAATTGCATGTCACATACCTCTGTATCAAACTTGCTGTGTCTTAACAATATGTGGTCTTGAGGCCTTCCAGTAGCTGAGGAGCTTTCTTGCTACACAGACTGGAAATGAAGGAGCTTGAGCTATTACAGCATTGGTAAACTGCTTTGCCACAAGAATTCCTGTATTTAACATAAAAACTACAAAAAGAGGAGGAAATATGTATGATATGCAGGTGATAACCTCTGCTTCCTTCTGTTAGGATTAAGTCCATCATGCAGGACTTTACCTGATGCCCAGGAGCAGGCAGGTGAGGTCTTGCTGGTACCAGTTGTGTTGGTATGGTGTAAGCCATCTCTGGGGCCATGGTGGTTGAGAGCCGACACAATATGCAGGATCGCAGCGTAGTGAGAATACTCAAGGCTTACAAGTGCTTGTTGATCTCTGTTTATGAGTAGATGCGATTACAATTGTATTACTTTAAGTCCCATCTTGCAAATAAGCAATCCAAGTTTAATTAACACTGTGTTGCCAGTTAATTACACAGAGTTTTTCCTCTTGGCTTGCTCGGGTCCCTCTTAACGCTGCTTTAGGTTAAGGGTATTTCATGTTTGTTTTAGCACAAATCTCTCCTGAAGGCTGAAGCAGCAGTTCTAAAAAGTGTGATACATCTCTGACAAACCCAGGGCTGCAGGTTTTGTCTGTAGAAGCAAAGGTGGTCTGGCAGCCTGATTATCTTCCCTTTGCCTGCCTTGCTCCATCCTCTTCCAGATGGGAGGTCTGGAAAGCCTTTTTCTTGCTGGAGTTTTGGTACCGGGAATGACAGAACAGGTGTTGTGTGGGGAGGCTGTGACTGCACCTGCATAGACTAACGAAGCTGGTAGCTGCTAATTGCAAGGAGAGCAGCCCTGATGCTGGTTTACAAATAAAAATGTAACAGCTCTGGTTTGAGGGCTATGAAGTGAGCCAACGTTGCTGTAGCATCACAAGTCACTCTAGAATTTAAATATCAGGGAATCTGGGGTTGAGACTCAGTAAGGGAAGGGAGAACTGATTCTGTAGGGATCTGCCATTGTGTAGGGAAGAGTGTCCCACTGCAGGAGGATGGATGGAGATCATTTAATTGCTCAAGGCTTTCTCTGACTCAGCCCCACAAAAGCAGGAAGGCTCATCTGAAAAACCTTGTTTCACAAGGAAACCATCCTTTCTCGTGCTTGCAGAGCAGTCAAGAAACACTGTGTGATAGGTTCACAGCTTTTATTTTGACAACTAGCCTCCCAAATCTGTCTGTCTTGTGATACATCCTGGAAATATTAATATGGTCTCAGGGAAGCTCAAGGTATCTGCACACTGTGTTGATGGGCTTCCTAAACTTTTTTTTATAAACTCATTTATTTTTCCCCAGCCATCTGGGGTGATAAACTGCAGGAGGGATTGTGTGGAGCATCAAGTACGTGTTGGAGCAGACTGGTTGGCTCAGCATTATCTTGCATAGCTAAAATGTTGTGATTCTGCAGGACTGGTTCCTCTGCACATGGAGTGTAGGTTTTCTGATGGCAGAGGAGTAGAAAAAGAGGAGCAGGGGGGGAAAAGTGAATGGATGTATGTTCACGGAGAGAATACACATGGCATCTTAATACCTTTCAGCTCTGCTCATTGAGTGCTGATTAACTCCCAGAATTTAGTGCTGCCATTAAAAGGTTATTTACTACCTGAACTTCAGTGATGGTGACATAATTCTTATGATGCTGTGCATCTCCTGCAGGATTAAAGTGGATAACTGCAATTGCCTCTAGAAACTCCCCTGAAACACTTGATGAAATGTCAACTATTTTTTTTTTTCCCTTCCCTCTTACCTTTTTAGCTGCAGGAAATGAAAAGGAGAGTCCTGTAAACTTTCAGAGTGGATCACAGAGAGCAATCTATAAACATCAAGAATATAATGTTACCGACAAGCAGTAAAACTAACATTAGGGTGATTTACTCTGGAGCTGCTTACATATTGCTCTTCCTTATCCACTTTGAGAGTTTATGGCCAGGCTTTCTTTTTCATTTCCTGGTGCTATAAACATAGTGGCTGGCTCTGAAAGGGGCTCTGCCTGGTTTGCAGAAGTGGCCCTACTTCTACTATAACTTATCCAGCAGCTGATCTGTGCTGACATCCCAGTAAGTAAATACCGTATTAGAGCTAATCACATACTCATGGAGCTAATCTCTGCTTAAAAATGACAGAGGGATGCAGCTGATATTTGCACAAGTTCTGGGAGCAGTTTCTGGGGATTTTATTTTTCTTGTTTGTTTTTTTTTTTGCTTTGGAAATCCAGCCTTTATGTCGTTTCACTTGCTGACCCACTGTGCTGGTTTTATGCTGGTTTGTATATAATAAATTGTCCCCTTAGCCTCATCTGTTCTTAAGCAGTAAGCTCCTTGGAGAAAGATATATCCATTGTGCTTAGATATATGTGCTTGGATACTTTCTGGGTGATTTGTAAGTGGTGTAAGCCTTGGTGTTGGTATGCTTGTTGAGAGCTGGTGCTGTATCTTAAATGTATAATTAAAAGTGCATAGAGATGTACTGAGAAGGAAACTTGGTTTAAAGATTACAGGATTGGCCTGGGATTTAAAAAGCTTCACTCAGCTGCTCTGGGAAAGCTGTTGTGTTATCCCAGGCAGCCCACTGAGGGCTACATTAGTGGTGGTTGATAACAGGCATTTTGGCCTGACACCTTTGTGTTCCTGGAGCTCCCAAAGCTGCTGCTGGGTGTAGGTGTGGTTTTGAGTGATGCTGTGAATCTGTGTTACTACCCATCTGCTGAGATGTGGCAACTGAGTGTCCCCCTGTTGGAGGGGTTGTGCTTGGATGCTCTGATATCTGGGTGCTGTGTTCAGGCTTTAAGCTCTGTGTACTGAGGACAACAGTGGCATAGCTGGTTCAGACTGGGTCCTGGTGGGTCAGGAGCCCTCTTGGTAGGAGCAGAGGATGTGAGGACCTGGAGGAGTCTGCATTTGGCTGGTGTGGTTACTGGAAAGTGCTCCTGTGGAAGCTGGTCCTTTTAGCTGAATAAATCCAGAGAGGAGCACTGGACTGTCACGGTGACAAGGGTGATGGTTTGGTTTTTCTGCTCCTTCCCAGGTTGCTGTGGGCAGTGTTGGGTCTCCCTGGTCCTGCCTATCTCACTCAGAAGACAGCCTGTACCTGAGGGATGCTCCAGCATCACCCTTGTTCCCCTCCATCTCCTTCCTTGTGCTCTTCACATTAAAGACCCTTTTTGTTTTCTCTCCCCAAACTCTAAGCCTTTCTCGAGCATATCATGAGCAGGCAACACAAAGAAAGGAGGGTTTGTGATTTTTTAACAGGAAAAAATTTAAACTTCTTTTGTGGCACTTTGATCTTGAGATGTGCTTGCAGGTGGAGGAGCTGTTTTTAAGGGCTGTATGGATTCCTGAGGTGTGCTAAACAGTGTTGGCTGTTGTACCAGCAGCTGAGGCATAAGGAGCTGGAAGTCTTGTGAGCAGGATATTAAACAGACATTAGTGTCACAGTATGAGGTGAGAGCTAAAGGTTGGAGAGACCTGTGGATGTGCAACACCATGGCTTTGAAGCTAATCTTTTCTCTGCTAGGGGAAGCTAGCAGTAATGCTGCTGGGGTACAAGGACAATATTCTTCTGTGCAGGACAGCTGTGACTGGAAAGATTTTTTGATGAGGTTTCTGTAAAGAACATAAGCATCCTAAGTTTGCATAAATATTTAATCTCTTTATCTTTTGGTTCAGGTTAAATTTCTGTGTGCCTTCAGGTGAGACAATACCATATTTACATCTGTCTCTCTGAGCAAGGTGTAGTGTTCAGTGATAACCTGGTGGAAGAGCCCATGTGTGACACAAGCATTTGTAGGCTGGTGTACAACCAACCTGTTGTTCAGTGGCTGTCTTGTATGAAGATTGTCCTTGTCAGAACCCCAGGTTTCCTGAGGTATGGGTAGGTGTCTTGTAGGAGTGCTTTGAAAGCACTCTGAATCCTTCTCTAAGTGTGATAACTCCTTCTGTGGCCCTACTTAATGCCAAAACTTGTCACAGCAGCAGATGTTGGAAGGTTTGGGGCAGCAAAGAGGCAAGCAGACTCACAATTTAGTCTGATTTATCCATGTTTCTTCCCTATTTTTTCCTGCTTGGTGCCATCTTTATAGTTACCTATTTGCCTCTCACTGTTACAACTAGAGACAAGCTCCATAATAGTGTGCAACATTCCATTTCTTTTTATCTGCAATCGTTTTGACATCTTCTCCAAAGTCTTCAGTCTGGACTTGTGTCTCTAAATCAGTCTGCTTGGTATGGTGCCTTGAGAGCATCCCAGTGTGCAGCCAGGTCTGGGATTTTTAGCCAAGAACACTTTAGTCTTAACCTAAAAATCTCTCTCTCCTAGATGCTGAAGGCTACCTGGTAGATGTACTGCAGAATGAAAACTTGAGTGCTAAAGCACGGGACCAGGGGAATGCAATTCTCTTTGGCTTCCAGCAAGTCAGAGCCAGGTTTGTGTTGTTGGCATTGCTGTCTACAAAAACTGTGTTGGAGTAGTGATGTGCCTTGGGGTGCCATGTGCTGTGTTCAACTAACTGGACTGTGCTTTGGAAGTTAATGTGTGTTCAGGGTTTGGTGTGATGTGTGTGCTGCATGTTGACACACTCTCCTATTTAACCAGCTGTATGGCTGTCTGCAAAGTTGCTGTTATTTGTGTTTGGAATTTTTGTGTTTTGAGGTAAAAACAAACCTTTAGGCTGTGTCTGTACAGGTCTCCAGTCCTGACCCATTCTTCCTTCTCCCCTGTGCTAGAGGGATTTTGTGGGGAAAAAAAAAATCCATCCTTTTGATACTTAGGCATGTGGGTAAATGGAAAGAGCCAAACTGGCTTTGTGCTGCAAGTATCTATTTCCTGAGAGGCTCCTGAATGCTGGACTTCATTCCACTGCAAAGTGATGAAGGGGACTTCTCAAGATAAGGCTTAGGTCTGAACAGGATTAAAAAATCTCATGTCCTTGGGACTGTTCAAGTTCTGTGTGTAAACATGAGCCACAGCGTTTGGATGAGTGAAGCAAACAAAGGTTGTCCTGTCATGCTGGGGAAAAATTGAGGAACATAAATGGAAAAGAGGTTGCTGGAGGCTTAAATAAAACTTTCAGCCTCAGCTGTGTTATATATTTGGCTAGAAATGTGATCCAGACCTTGCTGTTAATGCTCTAGTTAGAAGATATGAGTTGTGTCACTTGAAGTTAAGACCTGACAATAAAACTCGGGGTGGCTGACTGATCTAAGCATCCAGCTTAAATAAAACTGCTGTCGAGTCCCCAAGAAGAGGAGAATTTTATCCTTTGGAAGGGCACAGCCAGACTCTATTCCCTGCAGTCCCACTGAAGAACTTTGCAAGATGCCCTGCTGTATCTTAATCGATCTTTCCTGCTGGCTAATTAAGCATCAGTTTTACTCAGCAACACGGGACTGTGTAATTATCAGCCTGGGTTGCCCTGAATAATTGAAAGGAGCTGAATGCAGAGGATGGAAGCCTTTGGAAAAAGGAGCTGCAGCATATCTATTGGAAGAACCGTGTGTGTGTAGCAGCATCCTGTGATATTGCAGAAGAAAGGGCCTGACTGCACATTTATTATGGTTTGGTGTGGATTTTTCTGGAAAACTTCCACTCCTTGGCAGGTATTGATCTTGGATGGAAAGAGTTAAGTAAGCAGAATTCTGAACCTGAAGTATTCAGCCATCAATTCAAGCTATATTTTTTTTCCCAGCTAGTGTGCAACTTTAAAAGTGACAACTCTTTATCTTATAATGCAACTCCAATTTAACGAATTAAAATAGTGTGGAGCTTGGTGTGTGAAGCACTTTGTGAGACTTGGAAAAGCTGGATTGTTCTTGCTTCCTGAGGTCTGTCCTCGTGTGCTGTTAGTTGTGAGCAGTGCTTGAGCAGCAGGGGAAGATGCTGCTGTGACCATCCAATGGACCTCTGGTTTTGGTGGCTTCCTCAAGGAGCAGCAGCCTGGGACAAACATTAATGTGGCACTGAACTCAACCTTGGCTCTTAGCTGTTTCTCAGCCCAAGAATGTAATTTGGAATAAGGCTTTTAGAGCAAAGTCATATCAAAAGTAAGAGGCTTTGTCAGGCAGCCTTTGTGTCAGGAAAGAGGTGTGAAGAGGGGATGTGCGAGTTCCTCTTGGATACTTGGGTTCAGATGTGGACATCAGTAGAAGTAAAGAGAAAGGAGGAGAAAGCAAGACCCTTGAGCAGACTATGGAGCACTGCTGATATCCTAGTTGTGTTTTATTGCTTGGCAGCCTTCAGAAAGGGTGAGAAGAACAGGGTGTACAGATGTCCTTGGTCTGACCTGAGCTATTAACCCAATGATTTGTGGTGGGAGATTACAGTAAAGATGACCATATCCTTTTATTTGAAAGGATCTAAGCAGGTCTTGCTTGTGAGGATGAGGCACAGGTTTTCTCTCTTTGGGGAGTTTCCTGTGGCTTTTGTGGTGGGTGTTCAGGAAATCATCAGCCATTGTCTTCAGGAAGCCCGTCTCCCCCTCCCCCAGCAGCCCAGCACCCCACGTTTCACCTCGGCGGCCTGAAACGCAGCGTATAGAGTTTCATTATCTGGGTTCATAATGGATGTAAGTAAACAGCTCAACTACTGGGGAGAGACACTCTTACCTCTGTAAGGGAAGAGCTTCATCCAGAATGATTATCCCAAGCCAGACTCAATAACTGTTCCTATAACTTGGCCATGAGGTCTATATCACCGCTCTCCCCATGGCCTCGTAACGTTCCCCACCAGGAGGTTCACTGATGACTACAATGTGAACAAGTGGTTGGGCTTTATGTCTCCACATGCTACCTGTGAGGATATATTGTTCCCATCTCACCACAAGAAGTGTGGTAGGTAGGGAGTGGATGGTGTTTGCTGGTTATATTTTATTTTTCCAAGGCATTCTGGAGTATTTTTGCTCCAGGAGCCATGTTGGAGGCATCACAGGTGGCAGCTGTGGGGAGGTTGTCACCATGCAGTTGAGTTATGAGTCCCTGTACTGTTTTACTTTCAGAACTCATTTGGTTATTTAGAGTGCACTGTTGTGTTGAAACAAGACTCTTTCCCACCCCTCACACCCCTCCCTTAGGAAATCAAATCCTATTGCACTCTCTAATCTCTTATACCTAAATCCTGGCTTGGCAGCTATTTTCCTAATCATCTCTTTGGCTTAGTTAATATATATATATTTTTTCTAATTGTTTTCTTTGCCTGGCATAGAGGAAAACAAGCCAGAGAATACAAGAGCTTTGGTACCCAGCAATTGTGTGAGGGGGTGGACCTCTCAGCACAGTGGCACTGTTACCCCTGACCATAGGCTGAGGGCTCTGCTCTAGTCCCAGTGGAAAAACTTAGTGTCTAATCACTAAAAAAATCACTAAAAAACCCATTTAAAAATCAGTTTTGGCTTGGGAAAGAGTAGGTGGAGCGTGTGGTGCTGGGGCAGAGTCTTGCTTGTCCTCCAGAAGCCCCAGAGGTTGCCAGTTGCTTCTGTTTTAGGTCTGTTGGTGCTGAGGGTTTGTTTCAAGTTGTTCTTTGGGAATGTTGCTGCTGTTCCTTGTGCCCTATCACAGCCGGCTGCAGAGCTGGCAGCAGATGTCCGACACCTGGGATGCATCGGATACATGACTCTGCTCAGGAACACAAGCCCATTCTTGTCCTTTGGCAGGAGCAGTAACAGAAAAAACCCCGTCTCCTTGCTGCTAAATGACCTCACCTCAGCGTTTTGACATTTCTAGAGCAGTTACAATGGCAGGGGGTGTGATGGGGAGAATGGGATTTATTTAAAAATATGGAGATAAATAGTTCCTCCATCTCCTCGGAGTCGGTTAGTCATTTAAACTCCCTGTAGGAAAGCAAGTTTGCACTGATGGAAACAAATTCTTAGTGGGGTTTTTTTTTTCCCTGAGGTGAAATGTAATAGTGCTAAAAGGAGAGGGAGGCAGACCTGTTGTATATCAAAGCAGAAATGAAGAGAAAGGGGCTTAATCGATGTTGAGTTTCTTGCATACACCCACTGAGAAATCCAAAATAGACACTGAAACTCTACCTTTAATTTGCTATGCTGCAACTAAAACCTGGATATGAACCTCAGGTCCAATCCTGCTCCTTGTATCTAATGCACAGGACCATTTTCCCAACATTCCTACCAGCAGCAGGAGCTCCAGCATAGACCAGGCTCTTCATCTCTGGAAGTCAAGTTCTTTCGTGGTCCTCCACCGTCACTGGATTGCTATGCTGGGATCCACACATCCACAAGTGCTTTGTGGTTGGATTTCCAATCTGTGAGGCAGATGGTCTGGTGATGTGGGTCTCTAACATAAGTCTGGGGTGAGGTTTAAACATCTAATTTGGTAGTAATATGCTGTAGCCGTCCTGTATTTCCAACTGGAGGCGAAGCTCTGGTTTGTTTGGGGGGTGGGGTGGAAATAAATACGACCTCCATGCTTTGAGGCTGCTCTGCTTTGGTGTAGAGATGCAGGGTCTGAGATGGTCCCCATGCCTGGGGATGTGTTTCCATACTCTGTTTTAACCCCAGCTGCAGAAATATTTGATTTCAGGGACCAGTCTTGGGTCACACCAGCCCCTAATTCCTGCTCGGTGCATGATCCCATCTGGCCTCTGCAGTCTTACTGTCAACAAGAAACCTGTACTTGCTCCTTGAGCTGAAACAGGATGGTTTGACCCCAAAAGGAGTCATTAGGGTAAAGGCAGCACAACGTGACTGCTGCCAGTTTGGACATCCTTGAGGCTGTGCTGTAGGTCTCAGCAAGCGTTTGTGCACCCCATCACAAACCAGTGAGCTGCTATTTTTATTACACATGTAGCTGAACTGTAGATACTTCAACACTGGGGGAACTTTGTCTAATTGATTGGGTTGAGCTTGATCATTTCTGTGGCAAGGCATTACAGTAGGACTAAGAGTCACTAATGGAAATACATCCAAAATCTTGTCTAAAGCAGCATGTTTGGCCTGTTCCAATAAACTTCTAACCATATTAACTACACTTATTACTTCCATTTTCAACCTTATTTTCAAGTTTTAAGATTGAAATTAAGGAAAGTGCAATTTCAGGGTAATTTTGCTTCATTAGTGTAAATGCACTGCCTGTAATTTCTCCCAATATTAAACTCATTATGCTGAATAACGTGTGATACAAAGATAAAAAGGAATTTAAGAATGTGACCTGATGGGCAGATAATTGAGCTCAGCACATTAATGCCAGGGCTGGACTATAGCCCCACCACATTGTCTTTAATTAGGCAAAGTGCTGTTCTCCTCCCTCACGCTCTTCAGAGAGCTGAAATTTATTTGCTCAGCAAGGAAAACTATCTTGCTGAGCAGGATTTCATTCACACTTTGGCTATTAAATACAGATTTGTTCTGCAAAAAATAAAAGCAAGTCCATGTCACTTCAGAAATGCTTTGCAGGTTTTTGGATTTGCATTTTTCCATTCCCTCAAAAAAAAAAAAAGCTCCTTGAGGGTTTTTTTTCCTTTGGGTAGGGGAGATGTGGTCCAGCTCAGCCTCTCCCCACCCTGCTCCAGTCCATCTGTGCCTGGGTGTGTATGAGCACTGGCATTCCTTTAGTTTTCAACAGTCAAGTTTAATAGAGACCATGGTGATTATTTCATTTTAAAGTCTTCTAAAGGTTTGGTTAGGATGTTCCCAATTTATTCTGTAATCTCAGTAGGGGATATTTCCTCCCCCACACACCCCAGCTTCTTTTTGGGGAGTGCTGACAAAGGAATTCTCCTGGGTTAATCCATGGCATGGCAGGGGCGCAAATTCAATTCAGCTGTTACCATATTCTACCTGCTCTTATACCTGGGGTGAACGTGGCCATTTGCTCTGCCAATAATGCAGTTTGGTGCCTTCTGGGTTAGACTCCTCTCAGTAATTTGCATCGTTTTCCATTCCAGCTGATAAAATTACTCCTGTTTCCCCATCCATTTCCTCGTTGAATGCATTGTTAATCTGAAACCTGAGGACTGTAAATGATGGAAATTGTGTAACTGGAGTCCTTGCATAGCTGTTCCTGCAACATTTAACTGAGAAATGCATTTGAAGTGGTTTGTAACTGACTTTGCTAATGGTGAGCTCCCCATTCCCATTTTCATCCTTTTTTTTTATGCTTGAAATCTTGTACAAGATTGATTTATTTTTTAATTTTTTTTTTAAGCAAACATTAAACCCCTAACAAATACCACGCACCAAACAAATTAGACTGTCTTGAAAAATCTAATTTAATAACATCTGTGGTGATATTAGTGTTCTTAATTGGACAGGAAAATACAGGAAACTTCCTTGAAACCTGACTTTATTTTATGGTTCCTGCTGAAATTGAGTCTGAGAGGAAAGTGGTGTTTAGACTTTTATAGACTTTTGTGCTGCAAAGAGACCATTAAAACCATCAAGTTTGCCCCTGCTCCCAGCATGTTAGACCAAAAGGTTTCAGACACCAATTTTGGCTTCTAGCCCCAAGTGAATCTGGATTGAGTCCCTCAGCTCTGGGATTCTCTGTGAGATGCTGGTCAGCAAGCTCAGGTTGTGGATGGGAGGAGTGGGTGTATTAATCATGAATCTTGCTGAGTTCCTGTGTGCTGATGAGTCAAGGCTGGAAATGTAGAGATAAAACTCAATTATCTTGGTGCTCCAAGAGAATGAGCCCTGTGCTGTACCCAAAGGCAGGTCTAGACCCAGTGTGGCATAATACTGACCTGGGGCAGGGGGGTGTTTTCAGCCTTGTGTATTCCAGGGCTTAATCTGCCCTTCCTTTTAGAACAAGAAGGTTATATCTGGGTTTCCCCAGTTTGAACTCTTCTGCTGAGGTGGCAGGAGTGTTAAGTAACTTGTGTGATGGTATCCCTGCAAGGAATGGGGTCTTGCTTGGTAGGGCCTGGCAGCATCACTGTCCTTGTGTGACTGATGTTGTCTAAGAGAGGTAGGAAAAGCCAACTCTGCTCTGAAGGTGAATCCATTGTGTGTTGCAGCTATGAAAGGTTTTGAGAACTTATTTTCAAGCCTCCTGAGTGCCTTATTGATGCTCTTGGCATTGCTTTTGATTTTGCTTCGGTTCTGAACTGGTGCAAGGATAACATCTGTGACTGTGGTCCTAGTGTGTCCTGGAAGTATCTTTCAATTCTGGACACAAAGTCCTGTGTGAGGCTTTGTGTGAGGTAGTGGAAGGATCTTGTCCTGTCCTGGGTCCTCACCCACCAGATATGGAAGAAACATCAATTCTGGCTCAAGCTTGTGAGGATAGTGGGTTCCTGTTGGGAATGAAGCTTTCTGGCAAACCTGCCAGCTTTGTGCCTCAGTTTCCCTTTCCAACCTGATAACGGCATTTTCTTCCACTCCTCATTGTAACCAGCTCACCCAGTTGAGTTTCAGTTTTAATTTAGTCTGGTTGGAGACACTGCTACCAGGAGCCTGATGGATTAGAACTGGGATCTGTATGTTTTTCCAGAGAAAGAACATAAATATTTCCAGAAAAGCGAGCCCCTCTGTTTGCGTGTTGCGTAACCTCAAAGGCTCAGCGACCGTGAGAAACACTTTGTGCTTTCAACAGAACCAATCTGTGACTTCTTCCTGACTGGCCTGAAACACGTGATGAGGTGAGAGGTGGGTGGTTTGTCACAAACCACGTGGGGGAAATACTTGTAGGATGCCTTCTGTTAAAGTATTGGCAGTGCAACACTCATTCCCTGCCTTTAGAACAGAAATCGGGTATTTTGGGGTTAGTTCATCACTTTACAGCATAAAAATTCTCAAATTCTTTTGTGAGCTTGTTTGGCTGAAGCTGGTTAGTTTGACAAGAGTTTTCCTCATCTCCTTTCACTTTCCTGAAGGTTTGGTACAGATTGGACTTTCCTTCTTGGCTGAAATTTCTTTGCTATGTCGTGATTTCACTGGCACCCTTGGGGGATTCCACTGATATGGGGGGTGGTAGGGCTTTTTCTAATAAAGTGCTTAAAATACATCAAATAGATCCAAATACATCTCCTGTTCCCAAACTTTCTGGTTAAGAAAACAAATGAGAAACTTTTTACTTCTGGTGTTTGTGAGATCTAAAAATTGTTAAGGAAGAAAACGTCAAACCTGATCCCAAGGAAAATACCCTCTGAAATAAAGATGCTGTTGGAAAAGGATTAGACCTGTGGTCTCTAACTTACACTGTCTGGCTCAAGGAGGGGATGTGTATGGAGAAGTAAAATTTATTTTAATTATTTGCTGTGAGAAACTATTGATTATAAGGTTCAGGGCAAACCACCTGCAAATTTAAAGGACAAAACTCTGTGTGGCTCACTTACCCCCAGATGGGTCATGTTAAAGGTGTAATGTGCTTGTCACTACTATCTTAATTGGGAACAAAAATAATAATTGGCCTCAAGCTCTGTGCTTTAGAGAATGGCCCAAGATGATGAACCACTTCTTGCTAATTGAGTTCTTTCTCTGCCCAGAAACATGCTTTATTCTGAGTCTATAAGGATGTGCTTGAATTTAAGCTATAGATCTATTTAAGTTTGCCCCATTTGGTACCTAGGCTGTTGCAGCAAGATGGGCAAATAATTGTGCTTTTTTTTTCTTTTTTTGGTTAATGCAGGAAATGAACAAAGAATATGCTGATCATCTCTAAAAATAGTGAAAGTGTAACTTGCTGTGTAGCTAAAACTGAAGTTACCTGCAGGTATGGGTGGGGGAAACCAAAGCTGAAAGTCATCCTTCTCCTCACCCTGCCTTAGGCACATGCAAACCATTGGGGAAACAAGAAATCCTGTAAGTGAATATACTGAATACACTGTGGCATCATATGTGGGTGCCTCTTGAGCTCTCAAGATAATTTATTCAAGATTTTCATGCAGCTAGTGGCAGGTGAAGGAATTAAATCATTATTCTTTCATCTTCCATAAGAACAAGACCATCTACCTCCCCACCAACTCCCGATTAAATTTTAAACTAACTTTCATTCCCTGCTTAAGCCTTTCCAGGGTGAAAATGATCAAAGCATGAGATTAAAGACACATCCTGATCTGATGAGATTACAATTTTTGACTGGTGGTTTTTTTTTAGATTTTTTTTTTTAAAAGCAAAGCATCTTTTTTTGTATTTCCCCCTCCCCCTTTAAATTTGATCAGAGTGAAGTTAACATGGGCTTGCTGGTCCAGTAGGAAATGGAACTCAATTTTACATTTTTTTAAACCATTTTACTGTATTAAAAATGACAGAGGTTAGAAACAAAGCTCTTACACTTTTATTGAACTGGAATTAGAAGTGACAGAAAATCATTTTGGTCCTAGTGCAGTAAATGTTATCACTAAAACATGTTCAGGGGAGATTAGGACAGTCTCTCAAGCACAAGAGACAAAAGTTCACAAAACAAGAAGTGATTTTTTTTCTTTATTTTCCTGTCCTTGTCTTGCAATGGTCTAGTCAGGAGACAAAAGTATTTTGGCTGTGGGGGATGCTGGACTTGTTGTGGGGGAGGGGGGTGGAGGGAAATGTGGGTACCCTTCCTCTCAGGGAAGTTTGAGCCCAGGGAGGGGAGTTTTCTCAGTGCTGAATGATGTTTTCAAAGCAAATGCTGAGTAACACTTAATGCTCTTTGGAAACAAAAGGATGGAGCTGCTCTGATGGTTCCCTTGACCTTGGGTAGGTCATGTCATATCTCTGGGCTTTGGGATGGAGGATGGAGAGGAAAGAGCTCCTGATAAGAGGGAGGGGAAAAAGAGACCACTGCCAAGATCATCCCAAGGCTCACAGAAATCTTTTCTTGCTATGAGACACGGTGGTGTGGCCATTTCAGTGTAATACAGCTGTTATTTATCACTGTGCCTGTTCTCCCAGGAAAGTTTCCTCTATCTACCTTAAATTTAGTCTTGTCCAAAGCAAACAAGTCAAATATTATGCCCTTAATCAGAATTCTGTTGCTGTCTTCTAATTAATCTGTGTCAGTGGCTTGAATGTTTGTGTTAAATCATTTTCTTCATGAAAGCTTTTAATGAGGAAACACATTGATTGGATTTTCACATACTGGATTCCTGCCACTAATGCCTATAGACCAGCCCTTTGTTACACATCTTGCCTGTGAATGGGTCACTCTGTGGTTTATCCCCAACCCTTGATCTGTTTCCAAAACCCACCTTTGCTGTTCACTTATTAAAGTAGCTTGGATGCCAACCCAAGGTGTGGTGATGATGTGAGATGTGAATTAATTATGGAGGATTTTTATTTTTGGTATGGCCAAGAGGCTTAAGACCTTGGTGCCATAAGGGAACATGTGAGATGAAGTTAAGAGGAGAATCCTAGAATAATTTGGGTTGGATGGGACCTTTAAAGGCCTTTAAGTCTGCAAAGTAAAAGACCATGTAAACCTTTGCATTTGGAGAGATGTGTTCTAATGGAAGGAAGTTGGGAGCCTCTGAAGTTTAAGAGGAGGAGATGTGAAGGAGGTTCCTTAAGTAGCAGAAGATGTTGCAGGGGCCAACCTGCATCCATAGGATCGTGATTCCTCTTGAAGCTTCTCACACAAAATGTGTTGACCGTTTGCTGGGTTCCTGGCAGTGCTTCTGGCATGACATTCCACCCATCTGTCACATACTCATCAGGCTGGAACAAGTCATTAAGAAAATCACATATGCTTACCCTGTCTCTCTTTGGTCTTTTAGGTACCACTTGGAATCTCTGCCCCGAGGTGAGTACAAGCCAGGGGAGGAGGGGTGATTTCTCATTGCTGTGAGCTTGGGGAGCAGGGAAGGACCAGGCATAGGTGCAAAGTCAATGAGGAGAAGAGTTTAAGCTGAATGTATAGCTCTGTGTGGCAGTTCTTAGGGGTGGGAAGGAGAAAATGTAGTAAGAGTTGGAGCTGGTACTTGTTCTGGGCAGTGAATCCCATTTCTCTCTGCCTTTGAGAGGAAATAAATACAAAATTGCAGGGTGCTGACACAAGTGTATTGTCTTGGATAAACTCAGGAAATTTTTCTGCAAAACTTCTGTCTCCAGAAAAGGTTTAAAGTTCAGAAAGGGCAGCATATTCCCATGGGTCATTGACTTGCTGTTGGGTAACCTTCAGCCAGTTTCCTCTGGTCTTGTTGCTTCATGTTAACCTGAACTTGAAATTGAACCAACCTCCAGGTGTAGACAAATGGTCAGGCTGTAAATTTTTCAGGACTGTGACCATCTCTTGTTATGTCTGTTAACAAGCTGGGAGATTCCAGTTGTGACTTTGATCTTCATTTCCACAATAATGTGTGTGATGATTTAAACTTTGCAGGGTGTCTGCAGGTCACAAGCTGTGACAGTGGATACTTGTGCATATTTGGGGGGAAAAGTGATGGATATGTATTTACTCAGAGCTGACCTGGAGTTCCTTTGACTCTGTATCAGATCAGTGGAGCTCAGCTCTGATTCCTAGTTTGGAGCATTGGGTACAGCCACAGTTTGGTGGGATCACCCTTTTTTCCTTAAATAGCAGTTGTGACACATGGGCACAGACAGAAGGATCTGCCTGTTTTCAAACAAGATGGGAGCTGGGGCTGTAATAAAAACCCTTGTGAGTGTTCCAACTCAGCTAATCCTTCATTTACACCAGAAATAAATTCCAGTATGTTACCTCCTCGAGCAGGGCCTGCTTCCAGCACATCCTGTCTGTCTGGCAGCACAGAAATGTCAGAAATGCAGCAGCGTTGCAATTCCCACTAGAACAGTGTTATCACATTTTAATATGAGCCTCGGTGCAGCCTCGGTGCTTCTAATTGCTTTCTAACCATTGTTTTCATGCATTTGGTTGATGAACCCAGCATCTGGCATCATTTGAGAAAGTACAACAGACAGCTGTGTTCAAAATTAAAAAAAAAAAGTGAGAGAGGATTAGAACACATAAAAGGGCTCAAAATTAGATTTTTTTTTTTAATTTTGAAAGTTCATACAATTTAAAGGGCGGAGGAGGGATGCTTTTGTTCTTTTGAAATAGTCCTAATTCTTTTGTGGTGTTAGAAGCTGAAGTCATATTAGGAAGATTTGTTTGTAGAACCGTGTATAGATTTGTAAATAAAGTGACTTGCTTGCTGAAATACCTGCTAGAAATTATTGTACAAGTTTTTGGGTTTTCAGGTATTTCATGTGTCCCAATATCCTTTTGAAATAAAGTATTCTGGGAAAAAAAAAACCCAAAAACATGGTAAAGGAACGAATTCATGTGTGAAAACACGAGCCTGGGCATCAACTTGAGAGCGCTGACTCCAGTTTGTGACACCTTGCTGAGGGAAGGAAAGGTGGTGATAAGAACTTGGTGTGTGCTGAATGGAAGAGTTGGAGAGCTGCAATGTGGAGCTTGATTTTTTAAAGGAAAATATTCCTGTGTGCATGGACATAGTGGTCAGAGGACCTCAAAGCCTGGGTAGAGGTGAGCTGCATGACCAGTGCTTTGAAATAACAGCTGATGTGACAAAGGAAAAAACTTCTGGTAAAGGTTTGTGATTTTTATTTAGAAAAACTGCTCACTAGATATTATGAAGTGGGTTAAGTCCAGCTTCTGGTAAGGGCAGTTGAGCTCCATGAACTCAGAGCCCTCTGAGGAGCAAACCCTCAGTGATTCTAGCTATCCCAACCTGTTCATTTCCAGCACTGGGTGAAAATAATACTGGATATCTCCCAGCAAGCAGAAATGTGTATAAAACAGCACTGTAGATCTTGTCTCAAGGATGAGTTGGGCAGATCAGTGTGGATTCAGGAAGGTGTAACTGAGCTGAGTGCAGGATGAGTTGCTGCACCCAGGTCATGTACACCAAGTGATGTTGTTGCCTGTAGTGCATGGCTGCAAATTGTTTTTTGCCTTGTTCCTTTGGTCCTCTTTGAACAGAGCCCCAGCATGACTCATATTTCCTCTGGAGGGAGGTTAACTGCCTGTATGAAGCATTTTATGCACTTAATATATTTTATGCATGTGTGTCCTTGCTGTCATGGAGCAACCTCCCCTTTGTGGAATGAGAGCTAGGGAAAGTTGGCAAAGAAAACCTGGAGAGGACGTGGGTCAGTGGTAGCCCTCCCCCAAGCTCCTTATTGCTGTTTCCATCTCTTTGCACAATTCAGTTCAGGGAAAATGTTCTGGAAGAAACAAATGGTCTGAGGGAGCAGCAAGAGGATGTTCTGGGGCACTGCAAGAGAATTGGAGTTCAAGAGGAGGTGAGGGAAGATGAGGGTTTGGGAAGAGAATAGGACTGCAAAAGGAGGAGTTAGAGAAGCAAAAGGGGCTTGTGTGGCTGAATGAGTGCCCTGGGTCAGGCTTTGCTGGAATGGGACTTTGCACTAAATTATTGTCACTGGTGTGCTTCAGCTTCTCCATTCCCAAACACATGCAAAGACAGGTGAGTGTGAAGACATGGCCACAGGTAGAAGTGGATCAGATTAAACTGATAATGTCTATAAGCATTCCAAGATGCTCAGGAGCATGAGGTGCTCTGTAACACTCTGCTTGGACATAGACCTGTGGAGATAGAGCAAATGTGGGTCCCAACCAAGGGCTCCAACTTGGGGGTGACAAAGAATTGTCCCTCCAAATCCTCCTGTGGGGTACCTGGGTCTTCCTGCCCTTGGCATGGCACCACACAGAGCACTCGACTTCTCTGTACTTGTTCTCACTAAAAGACACGCAGTGGATGCAGTCACAATCCTAGACTTTTCACTTTGCTTGGGGAAAGCAACCCCAAAAAAGTGATCAAACCCAAATTTATTTTCACTGGGCTTAGAACAACATCTTGTGTTTCCTATCAAATATCCATCCCAAGAGGTTTTGTCAGAAGGGATGTGTATCTTCCTCAAAATATTCATAAGGAGACAGCACACGAGAGCATGAGCATTGTTGTTCTTATTTATTAAATTTAGGAAAACTGAGGCTCAAGAGATGCACCCAAGGTACCAGGGCATCAACAGGTGTGTCCAGGAATTTGGTCCAGATCTACTGCTCCTCCCAGCTCTGTGTTTTAACCCCAGAAAGTGTTATTTCCCTGAAGCATAAACATAAATATATAGGAATAAGTGTAAATGTACAGCAGGGAGGTGGGGTAAGGAACTAGCCAGGACAAAACACAGCTTAAAAATTGGAATCCTTCATGTTCTGTAAAAGGATTAAGTAACAGCACTGAAAGTCTTAGTAGGCCACTTGTATATTTAGATGAAGTGTGTATCAGTTTACCTCTGGCCCTATGCTGGGTACAGAGCACTTCATGGGCCGCCAGCTCTTCTCAGCATCGGATGTCGTAGCAGTGCATAAGGTATGTAGATACCAGAGGCAAGCCTGTAGTATTCTTTCATAAATCTAACACTTGAGGCCATTGTATGATGCTGGTTAATGAAGTAGTTTCTCTGTATAAAGGCTCAAACCTATTGAATTGAACCGAGGAGGAGCTGGATGGGGGGCGGAACCGCGTGTTTCCCTAAACCCCTGCTCCCTGGTATTGCATATTTGGTTCATGTAGTTATGACAAGTACAAGTAGCAAATCATTAAAGCAGCAAAAACACCATCTTTACTGTAAAGAACCCCTTTGAAGCTGAGGCAGAGTGTTCCTGAATTAATGGAGTGCACAGTGATTTTTACTAAGTTTTATTTATAAAAAAGCCTCTTTACGTTCATGCCAAGAGTCTCCAGCTCAGTGGTAAGCAGGGTTCATGTGCAGAAACCCAGTTGAGATTTATGATGTGTTTGAAAATGCAAAGGAAAAAATATAGGATTGACAATATTTGTAACATATTGTTAAAATATCTATTCTGTCGCCATGTGTGGAATTCCCTGGCTTTATAAACACAAGTGCCTTGAACACAACCCTTGAAATGTCATAACACAAAAAGAAAAGAAAACAAAACAAAATCTTCTTAGAATGCCTTCTAAAGTCTGAGGTGCATTTGGGTGGTGTGAAGAACAGAGTTAATTAATGAAAAATAAAATACACACAGAGGCATGTGTTTTTTAACTTAAAAAGGGGAAAAAAAGAGAAAATTTTAATATCAACACTTCTGACAGCTCCCTTTATCAGTGCTGAAGCTTTGCTTCCTGCAGCTCTGAGCATGCAGTTTTTTTTACCTCTGTGTATGTGTTATATTCTGGGCAAACTAGTCTGTGTTAGAGGCAGTAATTTTTTGCATTGAAATCCCTCCTGTTTCATAGTTTTGCAAACTCTGAGCAGCTGCACAGCTTTGCTTTTACATGGACTTATAAATTATTCTGCTACCTAAGGCATTTTGCACAAAGTTTGGAGGTAGGTAACAATTATAGGAGAAAACAGAATGCTCTGCTTGGGAAAATGTCATAGGTAGGAGGCAAGTGTCTCTGCTCTGGGAAAGGCTCCATGGATGTTTATTTTCATTTTTATTTACAGATGTACCTAGAAAAATCAAGAGATAGGTGTGAGTTTGAAACTGTTGATATTGTATTTTGAGTATTCAAACAAGAAACCAACCTCCCTTTTATCACAAAGGTTTAAAATCTTTTAAAAACCTCAGAATTCAGGCCCAGGGATGAAACAGACCCAACAGCATCCTTCAGCTGGAGGGGACAAGAAAACTTGTTGGAGCACTTGAGGATGCTGATACCCAATCTCATCCCAAGATGGGGCTGGGATGAAATCTCTCTGCTCAGATGAGCACCCTTGAACGTGGTTCTGTAGTGGTCAGAATTATATTCAGTGAGCTGTGAGTGCATGGTAATTAAGAGGGAGATGCTTACCCTTGATTGAAGTTCATACTGTTGTAGTATGAGGAAATAAAAAAGGGTTTTTTCCACATTTCTTGAAGACATTGTTCACTTATTGGATGTGTATGCTGCATGAAATGAGGGAAGGAGAAGGGAGAAGCCTCCCAAAATAAACATGTAATTTCATTTAAGGAAAAAAAGTAAAAAATTGCATTGACTGTTATCAGTCTTGACTTAGAGCTGGAAAATTAAGAACTTGCAGAATTTAGAATAGGATTGAAGGACCAGTAACAGCAACTAGCAGTTTGTCTGGGTTATTCTGCAGTTAATGTCAAAACTTTCGTGACCTTGATTGAGAAGAATTAGGTTAATCAGGAGGGCTTTTGAACTCTTTTTAAACCAGCCCATTGATTCAAAGCTTCTTAGAAACTTGAGGAAAGCTTCCTGGTTTGGATTAGGAGGTGCTTCTTGGAGATTTTGACTTCATTAATCAAAGCTTTCGAGTTACTGAGTTTCTCGTGGTCCTTTGAAACCCATCCGAATTGTAACGCCTTGGGCAGGGCTTGCCCTGGTTGTTCACATTTAGCAGTGTCCTGTGCTTCCCAGGGAAGTTCAGAGCTCACTGGGCTCTGAAGAAAACAGTGATGTACTGTAAAAGAGGCAGCATAAAATTGTCAGTAAATATGCTAAATATACAGCAGTTTGGGGAGCCCCAGTAAGTTAAATATTAACAAGTTCTATTGCTCTCACTTTGGTCAGTTAATAAAATACTCTAATTATTAGATTGTCTAAATTGCCTGATGTGCAGTGTTGGAAGTAGAGAGCTTTCTCAAATGAACCCTCTGTGTTTTCTGAACTTGTTCATGTAATAGGAATGTGCTGCAGCTTTCCTTTTATAAAGCAATCTCAGGGGTTATTGTAATGTGCTCAGATGAATGTGTGGCCCAAGTGGTGCTCTGTGCTCATGCAGGACTAAAGAACGTTCAAGGAATTGCCCCACTGGGGATAGAGAAAGAGGGTGTTTATATATACCATCACCTGAGCATGGTTGGTAATAGACCTGCTCCACAAAAATGGGGGAAAAGGATGTAAATTCTCTGTTTTGGCCATTAAGACATTTTGGAGACCTTAGGAAATGGGAGCAGGGCAGGGAGAGCATCACAGGCTCCTGACTCCTGGGTCTTCCAAGCCTTTGGCTGGTTCAAATCTGGAGTTTTGAGTCTTTCTCTGCCCCCTCTCCCCTCAATGATTTCTGTGTAGCTTTTGCTGGTGGAGCAGTAACCCCATCCAATAATCCTGCCCTTTAGTCAGACTCCATCCTCAACACAACTAAAATCCTCTGTACATTATCATAAATGCCTAATGGGCATCTTCTCTGGTCCCTGGAGTGCCTACAGCTCTGCTGTCTGCTCCTGGTTTTGCATTCACTGCCTGTACTTTTTTTTTTCTTAACAGTGAAAATTGCTGCAGATACGGGCAAGACAGCCTCCTTGTGTCTTGTCATTGGAATATGCTCACTAAACTCCAGCTCCCTTGTGGGTTAGTTCTTTCTTCTCCACTTGGAAGAGTTTCAGCTAAGAAAATATGCCAAGCTTACTGTCACGTTATTCAAAACTATTTGCCCTGTAGCCTTTTTCCTACCAATGATGCTGATGTCTTAATCTTTTTTTTTTTTTAAGATCACAGACTGTGTATTTGCAGGACTGTGGGTTAATTATCACACCCCACGAGTGTGGGGGTCAAGCCTCTTCAACAATGGTTTGCTCTGTTCCTAGCAGAGCTGGTACCTCAGAAGATGAACCAAAGCGCAGATTTGTGATCTTCCTGTGCCTCAGTAGCCTCATCCTTTAAACCAAAACCTCCTTTCTTCAAAGAGGCTCACAAGGAATAATTTATTGGTAGACAGAACTACAAACTGTTGGTTGCTTTGGGCTGGTTTTGCTCACATTGGATGGGCTTTTGTATTGCACTGATGTGTTACCGGGTCATAAAAGAAAGAATAAATCTTGTTTACTTGTTTACATCCCGTGGGAATCTTTGGCTGGGCTGGGTTTCAGGCTTGTTCTTAGCAAGGCTGAAATGTGCTGTGTTTCCCCTGTCAGGCAGCTGTTCTGTGTAGCTGCTGCCCGCTTGAGAGGCAGAATACGTGGTGTTGCCTTCCCTGAAAGGGTGCCAAGGATTGTGAGAGGGGAGCTG
>VXBZ01003190.1:84905-107699 GCA_013399135.1 Heliornis fulica
AGTGGGGAGGGAGGGATGGATGGATGGAGAGAGCAAATGCACAGCGAGGAAAGAGGAAAAACGGAGAGGAGACCTCAGCTGGGGAGTGACACAAGGGGCTGGCAGGGGATGAGGAAATGCAGAGTGATGAGAGAGGTGCTGGCAGCCCAGTGGCTTCTTCAGGGGGTTGGGGGGGATGTCTGTGTTGTCCCCTTAGCCTTGCTGGCTGTTTGGATTCACAAGAAGGAGCTTTGCTGTCTTCCAGAACAGCCCTGCCAAAGTTGTCTTTCAGGCAAGGCTTGGAAGTCATAAATCTCTTGTTTCATTTGGGGGATGTTGGGTGTGTGAGTAGGACTCAGGTTTTCACTTGGGGTAGCTCATTTCTTTTTTCTTTTAGCATTAAACCCATAATCACTGGTAGGAAGACTTGGGCTTGATTATTAGCACATCAGATTAAAGATCAATGAATTACTGACCTCCAGGTTATTTTCTCTTTTGTATAATCATGAAGTTTCTTTGCTGTGTGACAGGGAGAAAATAATTTATCCCCAGCATGCTCCAAGCTCCTCAGCCTTCTTTGGGTTTGTTATCTCGAAGCTGAGAGTTGAAAACTTCAATTACTTTTGATGTAATAAAATATTGGGACCCATTGTAGGTTTGGGGTTTTTTTTTCTAAATTTTTTAATTCCACCACTCCCAAAAATAGCAGCACATTTTGCCCCACAAAAATATCCTTAGGAAACCTACTGTTGCGTTTCTCAGCTCCTGCTTGATGGATGTGATGAATGCCAGGAGACGTGTTGCCGTTCTCTGCCCACCGGTGGGATGAGGCTGTGCTGGCAGCAGCGGTGCGGGGTCCGGGGCGGGGGGAGGCTGAGCATCCCCCGGCTGATGCTGCGCGCTGCAGCCCGACCTGCTGGGCACAGGGGCTCATTGCATCCCCCACATCCACCCCAGCGCCGCAGCAGCCAGCCTGCTGCAAAGAGCTTTCCACCTCCTAGTTGGTTTTTAAGATAAGTGGCGTTTTTAGTGGGTCATTAATTTGCTTTACTATGTGTAATTAGCAAAAAAACTGGATACTGAGCGAACAAAATTAGGCTTGGACTGCATTCACTTGTCAGGCAGCCAAGACCTGTTTGGGTCGACGTTTCTAAACCAATGATGAATCTGCTCCTCCTGTGTGCAAGGAGGTCCCTTGCTTTGCTTTTGACCCTGTTGCCATGAGGTAGACCTGTCCCGCTGCTAAACCCTGGCGTGAGCAGAGACAGGTCCTGTTCTGTCCATGGCCTTGTCCACCTCCTGAGCAGGGGATAAAGTTATTTTCCTTCAGGGTGTAATCTCCACATTGAAGAAAAAAAAAATCTCTGGGTGGGCTAAAGGCTTTGAGATCTGCAGATAAAGAAATTTATTTTGTAATTTGTTAATAATGCCACTGTTGTGGGTCCAGCCTGGGATTAACAAAGTGATTGCAGAGTGATGTGCAATAGAAAAACATGGGATTTTCAGGTGAATGTAAAGGTGCTCAGGCCCTGGTGCTGTAAGAAAGTCAATAGAGTATGAGGAAGGTGCAGAAAATCTGCATCCTCCAAACCATCAGCTCTTCACGTACTAAATCACAGGGGCTAACCACACAGATCCAAATGGGCGCTTAGGAGCCAATGAAGCCTTTAAGGCATTTGAAAAAAAGAAACATCATACATTTTCTCGTGCATAAATGTGTTTAAAAAGGTATATAATTTATAATAGCAATGTTGACAGAGCTTTAACTACATTAGAAAAGCTAAACTATAATATATTTACATGTGAGCAGTACTTATTGTGTGGGTGCGTCTCTGTTGATGTGTTTCCATGTGATTCTCCATAATTTCAGCTGGTGATTGTAGTAGGGGATATTAAACCATAGTATTGATAATACTTTTACAGCTCTGCTTTGGGAAATGCATTACTGCTAAATTAGTCCCTGCAAATCTAGAGATATTAACACTGTCGAGCATGAAGGCAGATGGGATTTGGATCAGAGACCTTTATTTGTAGTATGATGCTAAGGAGCCATTACTTTAAAGCAGGAACTTCGTTTCCTTGAGTATTAACTCAAGTTGGGGATTTTACTTCCGTTTTGGCATGAAAAGATTATCATAAAAGCATAAATGGGACTCGCTTGGTATTGATTTTTCTGATGTTCTAAAAAAAAAAATGTTTAATGAAACTCAGGGTGCCTAGATAAAGACCTCCACTGAATGCAAAGTAAGCTTAATTGCAGTTCCCTTAACAAGCTGCTGGAGGTGATTTTTTTTTTTACAAAGCCCCTTCACCTATCTAGATTGTTTATCTTCCTGTGTGCCTCAGGATGCATTAATTCACCTCTGGGTTTTGGGGTTTTTTTTTTTTTGTGTTCCCACCATCTCCTCCCCCCATGAGGGGCAAACTGCAGCTAACAAAAGGAAAACTTATTTTTTGTACAGGAGAAAAAGTCAGTCTTGATTTTTTGAGGCCTCAGATGTTAATGGTAACTGGTTTTAACCCCCTTTGCTGAAGTGGAGATGGGCATTTCCTGACACTCTACACCAGAATTGAAGGTTTTTGGTCTTCAGCTCCACCATCTCTGCTCTGGCAGGACTTTTATTTTTACCCTCCAGTGTTGCAAGCCCCAAAGCAAATAGGGAGGGTAGGTTCAGGTTATTCCTGTCCTTGCAGAGAGCAGCAGCAATGTTTGTGCTCTTGGGATTGTGTGGAGGGAAGCAACGGTGTGTTCCCTGGTCATGATGATCTTCTCCCATATATCCTGTTGGTGCTGCTCACTCACAGCCCTGCTCATTCTGAATTGGGCTCTTGTTCTCCTCTCAGGAGTTTCCAGAGATTGTGTCTGATCAATGTCCATGGGTCCTACAGAGACCTGGTGTGACTGATGGGACCTGACTGACGCTGCTGTTCAAAGCCACCACCCGCTGAATTGCCACCCCCAACACCAGAGACACAACCTGTCCCCTCTGTAATTTGCTGAGTCGATATGTATCAAGCACAATATCTGTGTTAATTATGCCAAACACCTACAAGGCCCTCGCTCTGCTGCTACACCAGAACCTCATTGTAGAAAACATCAGGCAGATAAACAATGGCAGAATTTCTTTTCTTTAATTTTCTTTTGGCTTTCCTGTGCCACAACTATCACGAAAAAAGGAAAGCTGAGTATTGAACACCCTCAGGGGGGAGCCAAACAGTGCCAGGGGAGCCCCAGGATGAGGAGTAAACCCAAGAAACCTCTTGCTCTTTCCCTTAGAGTCAAACTTGCTTTTTGTTC
Organism: Heliornis fulica; assembly: GCA_013399135.1. Classification (NCBI taxonomy): domain Eukaryota; kingdom Metazoa; phylum Chordata; class Aves; order Gruiformes; family Heliornithidae; genus Heliornis; species Heliornis fulica. The sequence continues at coordinate 88,183 of VXBZ01003190.1, forward strand.
ATGCTCTGGAGCGATAAGTTGGGGAATTTTGCCGAGGATTTGAGTAGGAAGATAGAGCAGCTTTGCGTCAGGTGCAGAGTAATTATTTGCTGGGGTTCTGTGCTATTTGGTTTTTATTCCCTGTGTTTTCATTAAAAGCTAATGAGTTTTTTCTTAATTCAGAACAATAGCTTGGCCCCTGACAAGTTGTTGGTTATTTTTTCTGCTTGGACTCAACTAGCTGTTGCTGCTCCATAAACTTTATGGTGAAGTGGATTAAAGCACAAGAAGTTCTCGTAATGCAAATCCAAAGGAAATAGGATTTTGGTTTAAGTAGCTCCAACTGCAGAGTTTTTTGTTGATTTCTCTCTGTTACAGCAATGATAGGTGGGGGTTGAAAATATTGCTAATACTAAACCAAAGAAGATGCCTTTGAATTGGTTTTCACTGCAGCAGCTCATGCGATTTGGAGTCCCGCCGTGCTTGGCATGATGCATGCGTGTACATGCTGCAGCCTGAGTGAATTGGAGGGGGTTATGGTATCTTGCACATAACCCCCCCATTTCTGCTCCTGTGTAGGAACATCTAGAAAGATCACAATTGTGATGACACCACCCACCACTCCCAATGATGATATTTCATTCTTGGGAATTCTTCTGCCAAACCAGAGACCTCAATTCTTCCCTGCGGCCTATGTGTGCACCGGCATCTCCCGCCGCCTAAACCAGTGACTTATTCTTCCAAGTAAATTCCTTGATAGGGCCCTTGTTGTTGTTCCAAACACTTTCCCTGAAGCCAAGGGCATGAGCTGGGCTTCCCCAGCACGTTGACTGCACCGTGCAGTGCCACCTCCTGCCAGTCAGCAACCAGAAGCAGTTTGCTCGCTCTCGCAATAATCCTGCACCTGTATGTCATTATGGGAACTGCCTGGTACCACCGTGGGTGCTGGGAAAGACAGGTTTAGTGTGGTGCAGTTGGGTTGGAAGGGAATGTTCTCTGCAAAGGGCTGAAGGGGTTGGTGGAAACTCTCTTGTGACACTGGTGGTTGAGGCCGTGGCGTTGAGGATGCTCCTCATTAGAGCGAACGCCGCGTTTTCCTGCAACGCGGAGTCGCTGTTTGGTATCAGCTTTTTATAAAGGGTTTTATGGATCCTTTTTTATTTTTAGGATCTCAAAGTGATACAGGAAAACAGGGAAGAAACATTCCCTTGTCACACAACTGAGCCAAGCATTGAAATTACTTCTCCAAGGTCGGGTGGTTGGTGTGCTCACAGACGTGATCCACTTCCCAGTGTGGTCATTGTAATGGGGGTGGGTCAGTCTCTGCTTTTAACCCCCAATTGTTGGGCTGTTTTTCCTTACAGAGGTGCATGTATGGATTTGTTTTCTGTAATGTACAGGGATGTGCTTTGCCTACTCTTTGTTTCTGAGCTGTCATCCACAGATGGAAGGCAACTGCTGTACCATCTCTGCTGATGTCTGATCCCGCAGGAGGAATCACAGCCTGCTTTTTTTGGGCTGGGGACCCGCAGCGTTGCTCTTGGCATGAGAGATGAGCAGTGCAGATGTTGAGTGATGCACCTCCCAAAAGGAGAAAAGTTGTTTTCTGAATTACCTTCCCCATGGCCCACACTCCCACAGAATGTGATGTTCTGCGCTGCGTGCTGGGTTGGCTGCTGGGAAAAGATGAGATTGTTTCTTGGGCTCTTCCCCCATTAGGAGACTTCTAATGGCTTTGAGGGTGGACTGCCAAGGACCCTCCTGTTCTCTCACTGAACCCCACAGGCCTTTGGTAAATCTCAAAGTCAAATCTTCAAGCAGATTAAGACCTTTGAGCTTATAGTATCAGCAAGACTCTCACGGTGTCTGGCATCCAGTGTGATTTGGGGTATTGTTTCAAGGAACTGATCTGTGGGAAGACAATCTTGTGTGTGTTATTGTCTTTGCAGCCATTTTCCTCCTTTTGGAGAAGAGTTTTCTTGAAAACCTGTTCTTGCATGCAGGAGCCCAGGGTTTCTAAGAGCTTTGTGTGAAGGAAGGTTGTAACCTGGGATATTAGAAATTAAACCACATCTAAAATATCGTGTTGTGTCTTTTTGTGGCTGGAGACTTAGTGGCAACTCCACTCTGTTTCTTGCTGGGAGGAAGAGTGTTGTAATCCTCATTTCCAGGCCTTGGTCCCCTTTCATCAGTACTTGATTTAAACTGTGGAGCACAGTTCTCTGTTTGCTGAGATAAAACTTGTTAATTGTATTCAAACACTAAAACCATCAGCTGAAAATTCACCTTTCTTGGTGTTTGTTGTGTGTTGAATGAGTAAGCAGCTGTCTTTGCTCTCTTATCAGCGGTCTGGGCTCTGTGTATTCAGGAAACCCAAGGCAAAAGCTTGAAAAAACACTTTTTTTTGCTTTGCTTCTGCCAAGTGGTGTTTTATTCTATAGGTAGGCTATCCCCACACCATTTATGTTGAAGTTCAGTACCAATATCTGTCACTATCCAAGTGCCTTCTGCATAAAACCCACTATCAGTAGCAAATTCCCTAATAAATGTCATCTTCCAGAGAAATTTGGTGCAACAACAAGTATGGGGAGGTTGTAGATCCTCCATCCATGCACATACACATTGCTTTGTTAATTTGTGAGTGAATGCCTGTCCTTATGGGGAGTCAACTTTTTCTTCCCTACCACCCTTTGATGGAGGATCTGAGTTTTTTCCTATAATACAGAAAGAATATTCACTCCAGTGAAGAGGGAATATAGTCCTTTGGTTTATGCAGAGGTCATGCATTGAGGGCAAAAGCAAATAATTGGACTTAGCTTTGGTAGATTAGCACCAAGTTTGGTATTTCCAGCGTCAGCCTTGTACCCTCCAGGTGTGACATCTGTACATACCCAGCATGAGTGTTCTTGTAGCAGGGAGGCACTAAAATGGTGAATCTGACCTTAAACACACAAAAGTGGTTTTGGAAAGAACTTCAGTGGCTGGTAGGAACCAGGAGGAAATGTGTCTCAGAGGGGTGCAGGCAATAAGATTCAGGTTTAGAAATGTGTCCACTAAAATCAGGTTCTCCTTCTTTCTCTAGAAGTTCATCATGATGCTGGTTATGGACAGGACAGCTCTGATGAAAACCAGACCTGGAGTTTGGCCCCTTCCATGACATCTGATGCTTCACTTCCATCAGACTTCCAGGATGATGGTAAGTCAGTAATGAATTTGTTGGTTTTTATCCATCTTGTGATTCTGGAGATGTTTTTTGGTGGTTTTTTTTGTGGTTGTTGTGGCTGGCTGGTAGGTGTTTTGTCAATGAATATAGATTGTTAATGCAATCATGAGTTTAATATTGCTGGAGTTAATTAAGTACTTCTTGATCATCTTGGTGCAAACTGGAGTTGGTTGTTCTATTATGGGTTGACAAGAGTGATGGAAAAGAGCAGAATTGGACCTGGTGGCTGGTGTTTCCCAAAATTATTGTTCAAATTCTGTGTACGTTTCTTCTTGGGTGCTCAGCTTCGTACTTTGAAGGGGCTACAACTTCTCCAACCTTGTCTACCCCACCCATTGAAAATTAGATGAAATTGCCTTGTTTTGGAGAGCATTTTTTTTGTATCTCCAGTGCTTGACAGTTTGGGGCTTCCAGCTGGGTGGTGGATTGGAGCTGGCATCCAAGGCCAAGGGTGCTTTCCAAAGCCTTAAATGTCATTTGGGGATTTTCTGGGTGAGGAGCTGCTGTGATGCTCATGTCAACTCATGAACAGCTGTTTAGGAGTGGTGGATTTGTGATGGGCTATTGAAACTGAAGCCTACAGAGCTAAGATTGTTCTGATCTTCTCAGGGGTTATCTCTGAGCCCTAATGAAGGCTTGACTACTTTGGTCTCAGGTTCTCAATCTCCCACTTCCCACAGATCTTGTTTCCTCTTCCTCTTTATCTTCCCTAGCCCTCCCCCTTCCCCTGCTTTCTCCCCCACTCTCAACTTGTCCTTCCTCTTTCATTTTTTTTTTCTACTTCCATCCCTCCTCTTCTCCACCTCTCTCTGCTTAATGTACTCTTTCATGTCTACTCCCACTCTCATTAGTGAATCAGCATTAGTCATCAGTCAAGAAACGACATTTTATTTGGGATGAGGCCATAAGGAACTCTTAGAGACCAAGGTAGCTCCTCTCCACCATGCTGGGCATATCTGCTCTACATATCAATTTGTGCTATAAAATTAAATGGCTTTGTTTAGACTGATTAGAGACAGAGTTGGTCCGATGCTTAATTGCAGCATGAAAAGGGATGTGGAGTTTAGGATGAGTTGTTTTAAATCATCTCCATGCCCAGAGAGGATGCACTTCTGCAGATGGAGGATGTGTGACAAGGATAATGAATGTTGGCCTAAATGGGACATGAAAGGGTGCTGAAGACCTCAAGCTTGGCCTCGTCAGGCGAGCGACGTCTTTATGAAGTCTAGGGTTTCTCCTGGCATGTTTATTAAGCTTGTCTAAGGAGGTATTTGCTTTGCTAACTTTGAGTGGTGGTTTTTGGCAGCTCCAAGGGGCAGAGTTTGACATAACACTTGCAAGGTATGCAAACACTTGGCACCACTGGAAGTTTTCAGACACAGATGAAATGCCAGGCTGGATGGAAGGATGCCCGAATGGGTGAATGGTGAGGAGATTGATAACACAGAAAAAATTACATACTACAAAAGGGAGGGAGGAAAAATGAAACCTGGCATGGAGAACAGTTACATTAAAATGAGGTGTTAGTGCTTGGAAATGGGTAAGAGAGCTGAAAAACCAGCAAATTAGGGGCTTGACTGTGTGTGTTCACTCTGGATGAAAGTTGAGCAATTTTGGCTGATTAGATGCAGGCTGTTGGTAGTCTGGAATTAAAGGAGGCAGGGGAGGGAAATGGCTGAATGCAGGGATTTGGGACTTTTTCTTTGCCCTGCCATGGTTTGTAGGGGCATCATCAGAATTAATTTTTGTAAATACCTGTCAGTGGGATGGATGGGATTTCCTCCGTGCTAAATTACTGTCAGATTTTCTTGTTTACTTGGGGGATTTTTTTTTTTGCTTGCTTGTTTCTTTGCTTACTTTTTTCACTCTAGAAAGTGAAAGCTTTTTTTGTGTGTGTTTTTGTTTTAAATTAATATGAAATGGGTCATCTGAGAGTAGAAATCAGTACTTTGGAGAAGTGGATCGAGATAAGGTTGTGTCAAACAGCCTTGGATCCTGCATCAGAACATCATTGTGTAAAAAGTAGAAACTTTCAAGATTACATCAAAAGATTTTAATCTTTTCAGTTTCCCTTCTCCAGGAGGGGACCCCTTCACTCTTACTGCACCCCTCTTTGCTTCCACACTCTAAACTGTTTAGCCAGTGAGGTTTCTGGACTGGGGACCCTGCTCCCATGTGCTACCACTGACACTTGGGTGCTGCTGTCATCAGCTGAGTGACCTTGCTGGCACCGCAGGTGCCTGATGCATGGAGGTGATCCATCTAGCTGTGTCCTGAAGAATGAGTTGGCCACTTGTAGGAATACACTTGTCATTCCTGTGGCTTTTTTCCATCCCTTCCTAGCCCTGTTTTGCCATAAGAAGAGGTTATGTCCATAGGTGTGAGCACACTGAACTTAAAAATCTGCGTTCTCCAACCTTCCTGACTCCCCAACTTTGTCAGTTGAAGGTTTTAATGGAAGCTGGTGTCTCTGGCTTGGGATGAACTTGCTTCTGCCTGTCCTTGCTATGAAAAATGGGGGAGATAGAGGCTGGGGAATGGCCCAGCTGCTCATGCATGAACAGACTTTTCCTTGCTCGTTCTCAACTTCTTGTGGGAATCGGAGAGAACCTTCCAAGTTGTCTCTGGAGGGAGCAGGAGGGACAGAGCTGGATGGGGATGACTTTACTCAATGAGGCATGGCCCCGCTCCGTAGGATCGTCCCTAATGAGTGATTAAGAAGCTAATGTTTGCACAGCACTGGGAGGCTGGGAAGCACTGTGGAAGTGCTAAGTACTGTTATAATGATGAGTATTTCTTAGGAGACACTTCCCGTGGAATGTGCTCGGCTCAGATCGCACCAAGACTTCAAAAATGTTTTGTCTTTTAAACTATCAAGTCGCTTAATTTCCCCATGTTTGTTCATTTAGCTGTACTGAACCATGAGGTCGATCCTGAGGGGCAGGAGTTGAGGGGTTTTAATATTTAGCACTTCTGGGTATTACTTTATCAGTTGGGGTTTCCCTGTGTTCTGTAGCAGCGCTTCTGTGATCGTTGCGGAGCATCTTGATCTCGTGCGGGAGGGATGCTGAGCCAGGACCAGAGTGATTCATTCAGTGTCATGGAGCTGAGAGGAGGGTGAGGGTCACTGCAGCTTCTACCCCCGTGCTTGGCTGTGTCATGCTGCCATGTCATAGCAATAGAAGTGACAATATATTTTCTTTTATATTACACAGGTACACGTTAGCACGTGGAAGGGAGCATAACTCACAGTGACAGGCGTGTACTTGACAGGTTCTGTTAGGCATGGTCCCCAGGGTAAGAAATCTTCCCTCTGACTTCCAAGATTTTTTTCCATCATGTCATCAGGGAACTTGGGCCAAATGTACTCAAAGCTCATTACTACTGTGCCAGTTTTTAAAAATATTTAAGTTCAGAGTATCTTAAACTCAAATCCTTTAAGTTCAGAGAACCTTAAACTCAAATCCTTTAGCAAAAACTCCCTTTGCTTTATAAAAAGGTGTTAAAATTGGCTTTTTTTTTTTGTTAAAAGGTGTGGAGGGGGGTAGATAAGATGGTTCTGCACCATGTCCCAGTGTGGACAGGGACAATGGATACAAATGCAAAAGGTTTTGTGGGGATTAGAAACTGTAGTGAGGTGGCACATCCTTAATCCATCTCCAGATACTTTTTGAACTCACCTGCATCCTGGAGCAGAATGAACCCATCAGTAACCTGTTTGCTTATGTCTGGCCTTTAGTACTCAAACAATATGAGTTTGTTTGTCCCCAACATGAGATTTGTACATAACTCTTAGAAGCAACGTGCTGTCAGGCCACCTTGAAACCCAGGGGACAAGTCTCTGAAGTTCTAGAAGTTTCTTGCCTGCCCCACAGCAGGCTCTTGCCAGCCTGGATGTGTTCCTCTGCTGGGATGTGCTGTTTGCTCTCTCAGGGTGGATGTTTTGGACCACCAAACCCTTTCTCTGAGAAGCCTGCAGTGTTTTGAACCCGATGTCCTACATCACCAACCCCTTCTGTTCCTTTCCTTGTGCTTCCCACACGCTGCTCCGCTCCCAGGAATCGCTTCCAAAATAGGGAATGGAATTGTTCTAAAAGTCCAGCCTGCAGGAAAGTTTTCAGGGTGGTGTTGGGGGTGCAGGTGGGTGTGGAGCCTTGCTTGGGCAAAGGTGGGGATGCTGGAGAGGTGTCCGTGGGTGCAGAGGGGGGCAGTGGGTGCGTGTCTGTGGGTNGCGCCCCCGTGTGGCGCCGCGCGGCGCGGCTGGAAACCCGCGCGGGCGCCCGGTGCTTCTGTCGTTCCTTTTTTTTTTGTTGTTTTTTGTTTGTTTAAGGACAAACCAACCCCCAAATCCACCACCCCAACTTCCTCACCGTGTGATCCCATGAGTTTCTTCCTCCCGCTGTGGGAGGTTGGAAGCTCGGTGGGGGGCTAAAGTGAGGGGCCCCAAATCTCAGCTTTTCCAAACCAAAAGGGGAAATTTGGGGTTTTCCTCCCCAATGCCAGCCCGGTGTCCACTGCACTGGGATGAGCAGCAGTGCTGAGGCACGAAGTGCCTGTACACGGTGGGGTGGAGTGGCCTGGGGCTCCCAGCCTATGCTGGGACCTGTCGGAGCCATTTGCCCAAACACTGCTGAATTTCAGGTGTAATGGGAAAGTGTGTGAGTTAAAATGCAAATTAAGAACCTGTTTCAGAAATGCTGAGTACCTGCGAGTTCGATCGTCTGTATAGATTGAACCCTGAGCCAGTGGATAAGCTGGAGTTGAAAGCTTTACATTTTTCTCTTCAAATACCATTAGAAGCAGTTTTCTGATGTCCAGAAATGCCTTTTTTGGGTTTTTTTTTTGACCAGGTTATTATCAACGTGCTGTTGATGTCCTTTTAAGCCTTAAGCATAGGAAACATTTGGGGAAGGGGTTTGTGACGAATGTGATTGCTGCTCCAGGATTCTCCTGACACGTTTCCTTTCTGATCTCAGGCATCATCCAAACGAGCCTGGGGACCAAGAGGTTAAAACACAGATCAGTTATTTGTCCTGTTCCCTCACCGTGGCTTCGAGCAGGTTTGACCAAGTGAGTTTCGCCAAGGGGAGAACAGACACAGACCTGTGCATAAGGAAACAAGTGTCTTCTGGAAAAAAAAAAATTAAATAATTCTATTTATGGTGCGTGGCAGTTTGTAAAGAAATCAGATTCCCTTAAAGCTACAGAGCTTATGTTCTTTGATTTATCCTTTTCTGAATGGAAATGCACCATAACATTAGTGCTTTCAAGCCCGGCGTGGTAATGTCTCTGGCATTGTGCAAATAAGTTCCTGGAACGGTGCTCTGGCTGGTCAAAAGGTTTGGCTATATTTTATACAGAGCAACTCGGTTCACCTCTATATTAAGGATTATTTGTTTGGGGTGGAGAGGAGGAGGGTGGGCTGCTTGCAGGCTGCCAGAAATAGATGCATAAATTATATAGGAGAGCTCAGACATTTGTAGAGAGCACGCAGTGGTGAGAGAAACGCTACTGAGATTTTTTTTTTTTTCCCAGCCTTCATTTAAAACAAACAAACAAATGAAAAGCCAAACCCTAAACCCAAAGTGGCTTCGTGTTCTCATTTGGGATTTTACAGCGGCAGCAAATTGTAAGGCGAGTAATTGCTGCAGAAATCTTATCTGAGTCGCAGCCGCAGCTTCCACCAGCCCTGGGCATGTCGAGCTGCAGATGCTGGTCCTGAGGGCAGCCGACCCAGCCCGCAGGTCTGTGGGTACCCATTGTTGAGCTCAAAGCCGTTTCTCCTCAAGTGGAGACGTTTGGAAGTTGGTGTGAGATGCTGTTGTTGTGCTAAGGATGTCTGTGGATCACCGGGTGATTGCAAGTCCTTTCTGTCTTGTCTGCCCTCCCCCCTTTATCTTCCCCTGCACCCCTTGAAAAGAGTTTTTCTTTATGAAGTATTGAAACACAGCACATTGGTGCTGACCAAGGGAGGACCAGAGGGTGAGTCCCAGCTGATGCCCAGCACTGTGTGGGGCCGGCAGGCTGGATCCCTTGGGAACATCCTTAGCGCTTCTTGGGGGACACAATATTTTGGACCAGCCTGTCCCTTTAGCTCCCACATGGAAGTGGGATGGAGTTTTGTGGTGGCTGGTTGTAATTGAGGACTGTCGACCTTGGGATTCAAGTGCTGGGTTTGAAGTCATGAGCTGCTTTTCCACAGAATAACATGTTTGTGATTTGGTTCTTGGCTGTTGCTCCGCTCGGTTTGTGGTTTGGAAAGGGGTTTTTGCCCAGCCACTGGGATGTTTGTTTGTGCTTTAAGACCAGATTATCTAGTAATTCCTTGATTGCAAGAGCTCTTAAGAAAACCAGGAATGTTATGAAACATGTGGTATCAAATCTCAGCGGTTTGGTGAGTCTGTGGGGCCGCAGACAGGACTTATAATTCAAATTGCTTAGAAGTCAGTGAAATGCCGATAACTTATTAATGCAGCTTTTCCCAAGCAAAAAATCTTGCCTTCTTCCCTGTTTGCCAACAGGGAAAAAGCATAATTAAAGTTTCTTTGTATTGCTTTCTAAGTGTGGGATCAGATGAACAGATTTATTTTCCATACCTAGAGGACAGTCTTTAACAACAAGGTGTTAGGTAGATTTTTAATTTTTTTTTTTTTTTTCCAGTAAGCAGCTTAACAACAAGGAGCTTGTGTGGAAATGTGTGTGGTGGGGGGTGCTGGCTTATGATTGCAGCTTAAAATTAATTGCAGTGGAGGATGCCCTCAGCCCGTAGATTATTTCAGGGGGAGCGGGGGGCTCGATGCGTGGGCGCCTCTGAGCTGATGCTGTCGGGTGCGTGGTCCCGGGTGGTGTGGCAGCTGTCAGGAGCCAGGATGGAGCTTCCTCTCGTGGCAAATTGTATGTTCCCCGTGTCAAACACACGTGAATTATCAATGCACAAGTTACTCTTGCGTGGGGGGCTGGGACAACTCACCCACCCGCCTCCCGAAGGCTTTTTTCCTATTCATGGCTATGTAAATCCCAGGAATAAAAGCTTTGTGTCTCTATATTCTCCCCAGCAGAGGGATCAATATGCAGGAAATGTAAGTTAACAAAGTGTCGGGGTGGAACTTCATTACAGCTCCTCTTCTGTCCTTCAAAGGAAAACAAGTCTTGTTTCCCCACACTAACAGGCACCGGAGTCTCTCCGTATGGGCCCCCACGGGGGATTTCTCTGCTGGAGGGATGCTTGGAGGGTGCCATGGTAGGGTAGTGGGGCAGAGGGGTGCTGGGTTTGGATCAGTCTGCTCTGTGCCCGTGCAGAAGCAGCTTTGGGATGCCCAAAGTCCCTGGCTGGCACTGAGGAACTCGCTTGGGCTCAGGGAATGGGGCTTTGCCCTGGAGAAGGGCCGGGGTTGATCTCAGCACCAGTAGTGATGGGAATTGTCTTTCAACCAATGCGTGTGTAGTGAGGTAGGATATTTGGTGGGGTCTTTGAGCATGCTTCAACAGGAGCTAGGGTGAGAGGTGCTCTAGATTCTGCACTTGAAATGAGTTGAAGTTCTAGCCAAGACTTTGGGTTTCATTTTTTCTGTATTAGGATTTTGATTGTAATGAGATCATTAGGGAAGATGCTCTTCCTCTGCTTGAGTGACAAGACAACTTGTCTGAAACCAGGGTAAACTTCATTCCTCTGTGGACACATTTGCATGGCAACTTGAGGACAAGAAGGCAGACAAAATGTGTGCCTTCCCCACGTTCCCTATCCATGTGTGTGGAGCCACTGGCCCCTTCTCCCTTGGGGAAAAGCACAATACTTCCCAAATAAAGACAGTCCCATCCCACAGACACGTCCAGGGTATTGTCTGCTGGCCTGGGTTGAACCACTGGTGGGATTAAGGATGATTGTACCTGTATCTTGCAGGACCAATCTCAAAACACTAACAAATCCTGAAATGCAAAATTCCCAGCTGAGAGAAATGGTCTGGACAGCAATAAGAGCCCCTGCTATATAAACACTAACACATGCTAAACTACTATGGGCTTCATTCTGACTTAAGCGTGTGCTTCACCAGGTGGTTCAATGTGAGCCACAGGGAATACATGAAATTATTACTCACGTTATGCAGTGCTGAAAATCACTATGTGCAAAAATAAAGCCACTGTCCTGAAGAATTTAATTTAAAGACTGGTTATAATAAATTCTCAAATGAAATGTATTAAAGGACAACTGGAGGGAAGAAGTAGAGTTTTTCTTTTTTGGTTTTTTTATTTTTCTTTCTTTCCATTTCTCCTTTAAAGAGTCAAGTCTAACTTTATTCAGCAAGCTGCTCCCCAGAGCTGTTGTACCTGCCAGGGGGTTTACTCAAGCAAAGAGACTACTTGGGCTGTTCTGTCACTGTCACTTTGCACGAAGAAGGTGTTTTGCATGTGTGTGCACACGTGTCTCCTGGAGTAGCTTTGTTTAAGGCTTACGGTGATGAACTACTTCTTAAAACAAGTTAAACTTTTATTGTTTAACCCTCAGAGAGATGTGGCAGTTGAAAGGGATTGGGTGTCCAGATTGATTTTTTTTTTTTGCTCTGTGTTGAAGGGTGGCTGGGAGCATGTGGATGCACATACCTGTGCGTGGCGGGGGCAGAGCCAGTGGGGCATTGAGCAAACACTGGAACTTCTGCTTCTAATCCAGTGTCACGGGGAAGAGCAGCCGAAACAATCGGCATCATCCTTCACCCTGATAATGCTTTCTCGCCAACTAATAGCTCCTTGTTCATCAAGGAAACGAATGTGTGTGGAGGTGACATGCTCTTCACCCACTGCTCTTTGTTCTAGGGTCCTCCAGACTGATTGTATCAGCTCCAGCACTGACAAATATCCCCCCAAACTTTAACACTATGTAAAATTGAGTTATGGGGTTTTAAGGTTAGGCTCCTCTGGCTGAAGGTTGATTGTCTCTGAGAGATAAAGGAATCAGTACTCAACAATAACAAAATCTTTGCCATAGGATAATGCCTGTTATTGAGCTCACAGCTCTTTTTATTTGGTTATGAAGCTTCACCCCTATTTTTTTTCCCTGGACTCATAGGTTAAAGCGGGAGTCACTGTTTGAAATTGGTGAATTGCTGCTTTTCCTCTACCCACCATCACACTTGTTCTTGAGCAAACACTCTGGCAGATAGATCAAGCCCTCTAAACATCCCATCACCCAGGGCTGTGTCTCTGCAGCTGTGGTTTTTGAACCAAGTTGCCCTTGCAATGGCACCAAAGTAGCTCAAAGGTGCTTCCAGCACTTGGGTAGACCTGCAGACAATCACTAGGAAAATCAAAGAGTACTAGGAGGAGAGTGTTAGCCTGATTTTACATTAAGATTCATCCACTGGAGTGGAGGAAATAATTCTCATTGAATTATTGGGGCTGATGTGGAGTGCAAGTGGTTTGACTGGGGTCCAATCGTGAGCCCGTGGTGTACGTGGTCACCACATCTTCATGCCTTGGAGCCTCCAACCCCCTTGCTCAGGTTTGCTTCCCAAATAACTATTTTGTAATGAGACATCTGCTGTACATGAAAGTGGTCTGGTGTCACTCTGCAGAGGATCAAAGCACAAACAAAATTGATGGAATCTGGGGGAAGAAATCAGAAGTTTATTTTAGCTTTAAACTGATGGTATCGGGGGCAAAGGCGTCGAGCACTGAGACACTCTTATGTTGAGGGCAACAAGAGCCTGCCAGAAGAGATGCCTGGGAAGGGCTGGGCTAACAGTGGGTGAAGAAATCATGAAAGCCAAGGGAGGACAAAATTTAGTGGAGTGAAGCATCCTGTACTCTCTGAACTCCTTCCAAATCCGGGAAGTGCTCTGCCTCTCCTGATAAACACCTGATGCATGAGGTGTATGGAGAAGACAAGCATGATAGGGATGAACTTTCCCTGAAGATTTGGAGCAGGCAGTTGGTTGGTGTCAATTTTTGAACATAGATATAGGGTGGTGCTGTCCTTCCTTCATAACTTGTATCTCTGTTTTACCCACTTTTACCTAAAAAGACAGAACTCTGCTGTCCCCCAACGGTTGTGGTCTGTGGGTGAGGTCTTTGGCTCAAGTCAACCTTGATTTCTGCTTCCTAAAGCATCATTCCTATTCTCATACTTCAAAGCCAGCCTGATTGTTCCAGGATGAGTTCAGAGATCCCCTTCCTCTGACCTTGGAGGGAAACAGTTCCCATCCTGTTCCCCTGTTGCACCCTTCATGTGGTCAGTGTATTAGGTGTGAGCTGCTGAGATTTTGGGCCAGATCCAGCACTGGGGTTCAGCCTGTACTGGTGTCACATTGTTGCTGGAAGAAGCCTGTTGTTACCCTGACACCCATCACCCCTGTGCACACTGCAACCAAATTATTTTTGAGATCTGCAATTCCACTGCAAATTCTTATTTTCTCCTCTTTTACTCCATAACATTCCCCGGTGCTGGATGTGCTCTGGATTCCTTTTTTTTTTTTTAAGAATAAACCCTTGTTTATTCTTTAGTAGGATGAATCTCATTTTATTATTCTCTCCATATTCCTAACCTCTCGGTGTCCCCTACTATTATTTCCTCTCCTTTCACTTGATATTTGCATTACCACCTAATTCAGTATCTTCCTGCTCATTGAATTAATGGACTGTTTACTTGCCTTAGATAAAAACGGGGACTAATACCCTGCAGTACCCCAACACAGACGCTTCTCCCCCACGTGACAGAAAGCCATTTATCACCAGCTTTTGTCTGTGGCCCTTGGGCCAATTTTCAGTCTCTGACGATTGCTTCTATCCAAGCTGAGGTAAATTAATTTTTTCAGTGAGATTTGCTGTGGCACCACATCAAATGCTCAGTAAAGTCTGTAGATATATTGCATCTTCCACATTACCCTTCGCCTGCTAATTTTGTAGCTTGAGCAGAGAGGCTGACCGTCTGTGCCTAAGGTCATTCTCTCTCTACAAACCCAAAGGTTGCTTGTTGCTAAGAAGGCAATTATTGTCTGGGTGCTCATAAAGTAATTTAGTCCTTTTTTTTATTTATTTTTTTTTTAATCTGCTCCATTATTTTACGAGTGTGACATTAGATTTATCGGAGCGTTTTTCACCTTCACCTTGGTGGTGTGTTTTTAAACTTCGGTGCTACCTTTAATTATTGACCTTTCTGGGTTTTTTAGCCCTCTGCTATGGAGAGAAGGAAAGGGCAGAGGGTTGCTGAGTTTGGGTACTTTATTGTAATTCCTGGAAGACTTCACGCAAGTGGAGGTTGGTGGGAAGGAAAGGTCGACCTTAGACATACAAAACAATAGTGGGGATGTTTGTCTATCCCTTTCCACTTTCAAATATAGGAAGCCCATGGCTACCTGAGCAATCTCCTTATCTGTCATGGAGCAGAACACAACCTTGGCTCCCTTGAGTTGTAATGGCATCTCCCACATAGATGAGGAATCTTCACTGCCAGCTTTTAGCTACATTTTCATCTCAGAGATGGTAGGGTGGTGACATTCCTCTTGAGATGGGGTTTCCAGCTTGCTTTCTGCCCAGTTTGAAGTTGCTTTGTTTTAATCTGTAGGGTGATATTCCATGTCTGCTTTGAGTGTCTCCCTGGATCTTCTAGCAATGCTAGACCAGATCCATCAGCTTCAATTATTTTTGTTAACAAAAATAACCCCACAACATCTTATTTTGAATCAAGGAAAAAATTTGTATCCCTCCTCGTCCCCTCTAGCTTAAGGCATAAATCTAGTTGGAAAAAACCCACAATAAACCAACAAGTTTTCTTTTCAAATACAATTGGAATAAGTTGATCACACATGCTTTGATTTTATATTTAAGGTCTTGCAAAGCCACTCTTAAATTAAGGAAAAAAACCCCAACCACCAACAAAGCAAAGTAGGAAGGCTGAAAAACACATAAACTTTTACGATGGAAAACTAACCAGCCCTACCAAGGGAAAGTAAGGCCAGACAACCTCAGTATTTGAATATTCTCTTTCCCTTCTCTTCTTTGATATGCAAACTTGCTGCTGATCAAAGAACTCTGGGAGGAGGAGGACAATAGTCTGGATCATGGTGACTTTGGGTTTTGGTTCCTTGGTTTGATCCCATGATGGCTGGGGTAGGCTTGGGGACGAGCATCCCTTTCCTCCCCTCCCCCTTGGGTCTTTCCCGTTCAACCCCTGAATTCACGGATCAGCAGGGGGGGAGCTGAGCTTGTCTGAGCCAGGGGCACCGGCACAAGCCCTGAGGTTGCACAAACTGCCATAAAATGGCTGTTTCTCCGCTGCCTACAAAGCCTCCATCCCTCTTGGGTACCCCAGTATGCTAAATCTGTGGGTTCAGGCTTGGGGCAGGTGGTAGGATTTGCTCCTTTAATCTTCAGGGTCTATTTATTACAGTGGAGCTCCAGGGCATCTGAGCACGGCCTTTCTCGCCAAGAGACCATAACAAATGGAGGCTCTACCTCCTCGACACAGAGCCGGGCTTTGCGCTCCACCTATCTGCGCCGTTTGGTGCTGGCTCCTTCTCTCCCCACCGCTTCTTTTGTTGCAGCACTTCTAAAACCAAGGAGCAGGAAGGGATTTGAATGCAGAGAGAGGGGCTCTGGTTGACTGTCCACACCTGTCCTCTCTTTGGCTTCCTTGCTCAATCCTCTAATTTTTTCGGTGGGGGCGGGAGGATGATGGTCACCTTGTGGATGAAGAAAAAGGAAAATTCTCCGCCCTAGGCCATGGGACCATGACTTAGAGTAACCCTTTTCCCTTTGTTTACTCTTAGATATTGAACCCCTTTTGCAATTGCTAATTATTTTTCAATTGCCCAAGACAAATTAGAAGGTTAGGGAGGTGCCATTTCTCAGTGACCCTGCCCGTCAGTTGCCATGAGTCTTTATTAATGTTGGAGTGGGGTTTGTTAGATTTTTCTTGTTGGTTTAAAGAATAAGAGGGAAATATCTTGAATTGCAGAGGTGATTTAAGCTTTGTGCTGTCTCTGAATGCCATCAGAAATCAGCAGACTGATGACACTGGTGGGGAGTTCTAGCCTCTCATTGCAACTTAGTTTTCTTTTTAAGGGAAAAACCTTAAAAGAGGGTGGGGACCCACATTAAACCTCAAACTTCTGTAAGAAAGTACAACAGTCCTGTCCTAGTCTCGTGGAAGATGATTTAACTGTTATTTCAGTGATATTTTGTGGTATTACCACAGCACCAAAGCTGTTTGACACCAAGTTACAGCTCTGGAGAGACAAGGTGAAGGATGGCAGTGAGGATGATGATCAGCTATTTGAGGTAACATTGGATTAGGACCAACTCAGTGCCCTTCAACTTTCCATTGTAGTTTGGGAGGGTGAATTAGGGGATGAGAAATCAGCACTGTGATGTGTCCTGGGTTTGCCATACTGACTCAACCAGAGCTGAAAACATTGATCCTTGGCAGCTGAGTGAGATGTTCTTTGCTTGGATTTGGAGGAACAGGGGGCTGTGGGGTCCCCCAGACCCCATTTCTTTGTGTTTACATTCCCATTGCAGTCATCTTGCTCCGGAGTCACAGGAAACATTGGCATCAATCTCTATGTCAGAATTCCCCTTCCATGGCAGCATAAAACTTCTAAGCCATGTATGCAAACAGCCCAGGCTCCCCTGGAGGGGGCTGTCATGTGGGGTGTCACTTTGGGGGGTCCAAGGCTGCTCCCTACCACGCTCGTGGTGGGCGCTGCCTGAGCTTCCATGGGAGACGGCTCTTGGCAGCCTTTTGCAGAGCTGAATCTCCTGGTTCCCTATTGAACTGGGGAGCTTGGAAAAAACCCAACCTCACAAACCACAACAAAAACCCAACAACAACAAAAAAAAACCAACCCTGTGCTTTTCAACATGAGATGGATTTTGCAGCCTGTCTCCAGGCAGCTCACAACCCAAAGGGCATCACCGAATGCACCGGCAACCAAATAGCAACCGGGGGGGGCCGGGGGGAGGGAATAGGAGGACAGAGGAAGATGGAAAACCTCCTATAGGATAATTAGAATAAAATTGGGGTATCGAGAATACAGGGGTCAGCTTCTGTTCACACCAATATGGCTTTCACCTTGTAGAGAAAGGCCTGCACCAGGTAATTAGGTCAAGTCAATGATTATATATCTTTAAGCGAAGTGGAAGGGACTGTAATTGTGATGAAATTTGTTTGAAGAGGGAAAGCATGGGGAATTTTGTTTAAAGGTAACGAGTTCAAAGGGTAAATGAAGTTCAAGGTTCAGTTCCTGTTCATTCCTAACAAAAAAAAAAAGAAAACAACACCCACGCACACCAAGCAGCCAATATTTCTATCAGACGAGTTGCTTTATCTTTTGGGGAAGGGAATGGGATCATATCCCTGTAGGAAAACTGGAATTAAAACAGTGACAGCTCTTTAATGGGGCTTTCTTTCTTTAGGAGCCAACAGAAGGGTAAACCTTGTGTAATGGGGTTGGGGTTTTTTTTTTTTTTCCTGGTTGGTTTATTCTTCCCTTCGGAGTGCGCCGCCACATGCAGCCACCTTGCATGCAAATTGTTGACATCCAGAGAAGGGCCTTGCCTGTGATATGCAAATACCCACTTTGTTTATGGGAACTTTTCCATAGAGGGGTAGGCAAGCTGGGCAGGGAACAGTGAGGAAAACTGCCCATCTTTGGGGGATTTAATAGGATTTCAACTTCTCATAAGTGGTTTTGGTGGAACAGAAAGATGTGTTCAGAATCGATGCTTCTGAACTGGGATGTTTTCCTCCAGGTAACTTTGGGATTTCTGTCTGTGCTAGATGCAAGACAGGAGCAGATTTCCCTGTAGCCTGGCTGGGGAAGTGTTAGGATGTTCTTGGACCTGGGAGAAAATTTACTAAAAAAAAAATGAAAAAAAAAAGAAATAGTGCTGGTTGTCCTGGGAAGTGGTTGTTTTAAAACTGCAGACATAGGTGAAGAAAGGTGGGCTAATAGCTCAAACAAGGCAAGACCTCTGGCCTCTTCCTTGCAGCATCATTATGTGATCTTGGAAACTGTTTTGAGCGTGGCATCAAACATGATCTGTAAACTAGCAGTGTGTCAGGTTTGGGGGGCTGAGCCCTGTTCCTCGCTTCAGCTGTGCCAGGCTCCCATGGTGCCTTGGCCAAAGCTGGGCTGGGAGTGTGTAGTGGTGATGTTTGGGCCCAAGGAGTTTGTAGTTGATGCTAAAAGATGGTTCTGCAGACCACTTTGTCTGTGCTCGTGGTCCCCTTTTCTCTGTGGAAGCAATAAGGGGTTGATGGTGATGGTTGTGATGTTTTTCCTTGCATGAATGATGAGCCTCACTGTACATTCCACACACACCCCCACCCCAATGACTTAATTGTGGGGCAGGAGGCTCATTCTGAGCACAAAATAATGTTACTTGACTTCATCTTAAAAACAAAGTGTGGCAGTTTAGTGCTCCCATTGCTTGAAGGGCAAAAGTACCAGAGCAGCACCACAGGAAACCTCTAAATTGGGTAGAAACAGGCAGCAGCCCCCAAACAACCTGCATGGTCAGTAAGCCTCCTTGCAGACATGGTCTGTGGGATTGCTTTGGCACTTGCATGGTGCTGGCACCCTGCTTTGGGGACACAGCACGGAGGAGGATGTGGTGACATGGTTGATGTTGAGTCCTGATCCATACCTGCTTGGCACGAGCAGCACCGATGGGTGGACCAGGACTGGGGTGGGATGGTTGGTGGGGTGAGGAGGGCAGAGCCTCACCTCTGCTGAACCTGAGCTGCAAATATTTCCACCCTGGCAAAATTTACTAGAAGTTCAAGGAGCAACAATATTAATGACCTCAAAGGGCACACAGAGTTCAGAGTTCGCCTTCTGTTTACACCACTGATGCTTTTCCCTCTTTTCCTATTGCCCCCATCCTCTCCCCCCCATATAAATCTGATGTCATCAGTTGCTGTTAGGATCTGGTTTGTGACATTTCAATATGGTTTTAGTTTGGTCCCCCCCAGCCCCGCCTCGACTCTGCTGAAAAATATACAGTGTTTTTGTGTGGATAATAGAGGGCGAAGGGTTGGGAGCGCGAGGGTGTCGGGGTGGTGGGGTGGGGTGGGTAGCAGGGTGCTCTGGTGATCAGTTCAAGGTTCACTCTTTGTTCTTCTGTAATAAAAAGTCTTCAGTTATCAGGTATTTAAACCCAAATCAGCAGTTCCATATCCGTAACCCGAGCTTAAGTGTCCCTCCATCTAATGGCCGCGGCGGCTGTCGTTTGCAGCGAGTTGGGTGACACTCGATTTGTACTCGGTGACGGGAACAGATGGGTCTTCATTGTGAAAACCCGCCTGTATGCAAATGTGAAC